>CM037853.1:207254464-207304542 GCA_021234595.1 Delia radicum
AAAAATGGCCATCAATGTGAAGGTAAAGACTTTTCAAGTGGAACTTCGCTTGTCATAGAGTTTATGTATAGTCAACCTAACATGTCCATCCATCATTCCTCTCAATCCAAAAAACCTTGAAAAATAAGAAATTTTTTGAAATTTCAAATAATTTTTGCAATTTTTTCATCGTTATTGGCTAATACGTTTAAAATTTTAGTTAAATATAAATTTTAGAGTTACATTAGTTTTTTGTTTTTATATACATCGAGATTATTTTTATGTTATTTTCAATTTATAACGAGCTTTCAACCTCCGTATATTTACAAAAATAAAGCAAATCAAACATATTAGCTAGGTTGATACTAGTATTTCGATCTGGTTAAAGATCTCATCAGAACCCGAAGTTTTAGAAAAGCTAGAGCCTCCATAATAGGCAGAACTTTATCAAAAAACCTATTAATCATCACCTATTAATTTTAAAATTGGATCAATTTGACATAACAAGATGGATATAATATTAAACGAGAAAAAAGCGTTTAAGAGTATTTTGATCATTAAATCTAATAAAATATAATTTACCTTAAAACTTTTTGCAGTGTATGCATATTCTTTAAGCCCCTTCCATTGCTTCTGTTGGAGTAAGTAATAATTTCAACATAATATTACACTTAGGAAATTATGTGGTAAGACGACAGCAATTGTAGTCAAAAACAAATGAAATTTCATTAAAAAAAGGACGACTTACATTTCATTAAATTCAACTTGCATTGTCATTTGTTTTTTAATGTTCAAAAAATGACTAACAATTGTAGTAAAAATGAACAACCTGGTAGTAAAAAATAAACAAACATTTATTTATTTTTATTTTTTTAAATAACAAAAACAACTGTAAAAAATTAATGTAAAATCATTTGTTCTACAAATGACCTTACATTTACATTAAAATAATGAACCTGTATTACAACCCAAACAACTACATATTTTTAAAGCAGAAGCTCCCTGAGTGTTACTAGTAATTTTGTTAACCACTAACAATTACAATAACAATATCGCATACTAGTGGTTGTCATCTGTCATTTGTTGTTTTTTTTTTCTTTTTTTCTTTGCACTTGTTCTAATAACACAAAAAACAACAACACAATACTTTGGCCAGCCGAAGGCTCCATTCTTCAGTTTCAATGAATTTCCTTTGCCGGAAACCCAATTTTTTTTATTTTAATTATGATATTTAACACTTTATAAAATCATTTAAAAAAAGTTGTGTTTTTTATATACGAAACCGTTTTAATTCACAAATCAAATACACAAGACGCAGCACTTGGCCCCGTGAGGCCAGCCTCAAACTGATTAGTGTAATATTTGCATTAAAATCACTTGCATTCGTTAACCTTTTATATTAAAAACTAAATTTAAGACCTGTTTAATTAATTTATTTAAAAAAATTTGTTAAATTTTGTTAATTTAAATAGTTAAATTGAGGATTTTTATATTAGTACTACAATTTTAATAAAATTTTCGCGAGTTGAAATAATTTGTTACTAAAGGTGTTGCCAGATGCGAAAACTAACCAGAGGGTAAGTAGGAGTGTATGTCAAACAGCGCTGCCAACTTTAACGATTTGTCGGCACTTTGACGATTTTTTACGATAAAATGGCCATTGAAGATTTCAAAAAAATTAATTATGTGGAAAATGACCGATTTTAAAAAATTTCCAATTTTTATAGAACTTCTTCAATTTCTATATAATTTTTTAATTCTTGTCTTTAAAATTTACTGACAAAATTTTATCAATTTTCTTTTTATTCTAAACATCTAACGAAAATGTGATGAAATGATCTCAAATCGAAAAAAAAATATTAATTTACCCATTTAATGATCAACTAAATATAAACTCTATAATTTTGAAAGATTTATTATAATTTTATTTAAAAATAACTAAAAATCGAATGGATTTTTTATATACAATATTTTATGATGACAAATCCCAAAGGATTCCCAGAGAATTACTCGTCGCTGAACTAACGGAACTTACAACCCAACTGGAAAAAGGGTAAGGCAATAATCGCTGTTGTTGGTAGGACGGTTTTTAACATTAATTTCTTTTAAACGTGATTATTTGTGATGAGAAAAAAATCAATCTCGATGGTCCAGATAATTTTAACGGCTATTGGAGAGACCTACGTAAAGAACCATGATATATCTCAGAAGAAATTTCGAAGGTGGATCCTTAATGGTATGGGGCTGTTTGTTTCGACGATATGCAATGCCTTTCCAAGCATGCACTAGAATGAATTGTGTGGAGGTACAGTATTAGAAGGGAAATTGGTGTCATTTAATAAAAATAGCAACGAAGACGAATTCATTTTAAACAAGGCAATGCTTTTTCCTCCGGATCAAAATCCCATTGAGAATATTTGAGAAGTATTAGCCTGTCGAGTTTACGCTGAAAACTGTCAATATGAAAGCGTTTTTCATCTAAAAGAAGCAGTTATTGATGCGTTGAGATCTATAATGACAGAACTTTGAATAAATCTGGTGCACAGTATGTCTGATCGAATTTTCGAGTTGATTACAAAAAAAAAAGGAATTTTCGAGTTCATTAAAACTGATGCTTTAAAATATTTTTCTAAAATTTTTGTAAATTTTGATATATTAAATTAAGTGTATTTATAGTAATGAAATACTACTTGATTTGTTATTTCTTTTTAAATAGTAAAATAAAAAATGTTTATCCCGATGAAAATAAATTTAAATAACAAATATGCAGGTGCTTGTGCAAATTTAAATGTAACTGACACTAATAGAAAACATATGATTTTCTATTGTTGATTTACTTAAATAAACGTCACTACATTGCTAGGTCTGTCAAAAAAACGGAGTAGTATTGGAAGAAGACAAAGCCAATTGTGACAATATTTTGTTGTTGTTTTTGTTTTTTCTTTGATATTTTAAATTTTGAATCTCGCTCCTAGACGAGGACAAGAAATTCTCATTGAGTTTGTGATTTAACATAAAAAATATCTAGAAATTCGAATAACAAAGTCCCCTGAAGATTTTCTTAGGCAGGAATGAAATCCGGATAGGGACACGCCTACATCAGATTGTTTCACAATTTGTTAAATAAGTTTTGGGACTTTAGCACATTTAATTACTATAATGTAAAAAATAAATTATTTGTTTTTTTTTTTTTTGTTGTTAAATATAATTCATTTTCCATTGGTTTTACTTTTATGGCTGTTAAACTGTTCTATTTTTTTTTTTTTTGACTTACAAAATTTAGTGAAATTAATGTGTAATTATAGTTTTGCAAACGCAGTGTATATATTTGGAAAGAATTTTGTTAACCATATTGCCTATATAATGGACCCACAGTCGACATATTTTTGAATTATTTGAAATATAGGGCAAAAAGACTCTTCAGGAAAAGCCGCCTAAAAACCGAACGGTTTAGAATATCGGAAAAAGCTTAGACACCCCCTCGATTAAATTAAATAGGTATTGCAATGCATTATTTTTAGGCTTAATACAACTAAAATTACTTAATAAAACGCTACATTTTATGTTACTCAAAACGCCTTTTGTTTTATATAGCGAAAATATATGAACATTTTTGGGCATAATTTGTGAGGCAGTGAATGTGTCTTCAAAAACCTTTCATTCGATACCAATTGTCTATACACAGACAGAATAATCTAGCTATTTGCCAACCGTAATTTGGTTATTACGACACAAATTCAGTTATTACGAATTTCAGTCGGATGGTAAAACTAAATATTAGTTTTCACAACAAAGTTCAGTTAAGTCAACTGAATTTTAGTTACAACACCCAAAATATACAGAAATCTAATGTAAATATCGTTGTACTAAATGAATTTATAAGTTGTTACCATTATTCTCTGTGTGTAGTTACTTTTAATAAAACGAAATAAACCGAAAAAAACATAAAGTTGTGTCATATTTGACCCCACTTAGTAACGCCTAAACATGAGATTGGGCAGCTAAAAAAAACACGGGTTCCCTAAATTGCTATTCTCTGCAACATATACGATGTTTATTTAGGTTCTACCGGTTCGGGTCGGAATACCTCCCTTGTGAGTTAAAAATGTTGAAAGGCGCCAGTAGCAAAAAATATTCTGTTCCCGTTATCTCGAAAATTGAAGGTATATTTCAACTTCTTAAAAAGGATTTGTAATACACTAGGTGGCTTGAAAACTGGTTTCAAAAAAAACTTTTTGTAGCATCGTGTTATTATTTGAATATGTAATTTAAATTCAATTGTCAAAAATTTTACAACTATATAAAAGACTTTGCAAAACAAATTTCTTCTGTTATGCAATTGTTCATTATACATTTTAATTTATTTTTTAATGGCTTTGTTTCCATTTACAAATTGCCTTTAATGCAAATGTTGTTTCATTTGAAAATTATAAACTTCAAAGAATTTCTTAAATCCATATAAAATTTTAAATAGCATTTAGTCTAATATCCTTGTTTGGGGAAACATAACCCAAACGTAAAGAACTTTTTACAAATATACTCCTGTTGAAAAAAGTAAACTCAAAAAAATTTGTCTGTGACAAAGTGACAAATATTGTAGAAATTTTCAATTTATTGCAAATTAACTAATACATAATGTATAAATTAATACCAACTAAAAATACTCTATAATTCCAAAAAAAAAAAAAATATACACGAAAAAGAAATACTTTAGCATAATTATGGAAAGTTTAAAAAATTAACCGCCAATAAAATTTTTAATAATATTTATGAAATATTTCATAAGAACCTGTGCTCTTTTTAAGATAATTGTAGAGATATAAAACAACCGTTTTTGTGTTAAAAAATAACAACTACACTAATAGAAATTTGTGCGTAGTATTAATGAATTCCTTCATTAATCCAATGAATTTTTTCATAAAAAAGTCCCCAAAGAAACGTATCATTGAGTCAATGAAAGGTGTTTCATTAAATCAATTTTAATGAATGGTTTCATTGACCCAATGAAAATTTCATAAAGTATATGAAATTTTTTTCATTAATACTAGCCTAATCGTTATGTTGTATGAAATATTTTCGTTGATATTTAATAATTTGCACTTTTTATGATTATTGTAACATAGCATTAATTTGGTGGTTATTGAGAAATTATCATTCGTTGATATTATTTATAAGGTCTGGTCTGGTCCAATTTTAATTTATTTCAGCTTTTATTGTTTTATTTTTATAAAATTGTTCAAATCTTTCCTTACATTTTTTTATAATTTGTGTTAAAAGATGACATATTTTCTTATATTTCGGTACAAAATATGTAATTTTTTATCGATCTGGCTTGGAATTGTGTAGAACGATCGACGATTATAGTCCACTTTTTGTAGTTGAATTACGACCATATTAGATAAAATGTTAAATATTGTTAACAATGCTGTTAAAAACAAAAATTTATTATCGTTTAGCATAACGTTTTTGTGTAACATCGTCAAAACGATAACAATTTAGGTCTCGTTTTCAACAAACTATGTCGTTTTTCTTAGAGAATCTGTTCCCTGGAATTTCGTCAAAAACTGTTAGCTCTAGGCAAATTTAATAAAAAAAATTTATTTTTAATTTATTTTATTTATTTAATTCTGTTTAGAAGAAATTTTTCAATTTTTTTTTTTTTTTTTTAATGATAGTACAAAAAAAAATTTTTTTTCTTATTACAAGTCAAAATTTTTATTGAAAAAAATTTGAAAATTTTTCATTGATTTAATGAATTTTTTTTTATGAAGTTATGAAAAAATCATAAAAAATTTTAATGAAAAAAAAAATACCAATATTAATGAATTTTCATTTAGTTAATGACATTTTTCATTAAACCAATGAATCGATTTTAATGAAATCGTTTCATTAATACTATGAAGGAAAATTCTATCAGTGTACCATTTACTACAACCATAACTGGCATTAAGTTGCTGTTAATTTTTTATGAGTGTAGAAAATTGTTCAAATTAAGCATATTGCAATTGTTTTTGCCACTCTATTAATTCTCTCGTATTTTATTTTTCGTCCTACTTCATTCGACTACTGCTGTAGTAGACGGTTGAATGAATATTAATATGTTTTTTTTTTTTTTTTTTTGTTTAAATGATTCAAATTGTTGTAGAAGAAGTAAGGAAAACCCGTTAAAGATTATGTGGTTAAATGTAATTTTAATACATTCTCCTGTTAGGAGGGTTGACTGGCTGTATGTGCCCGTAGACTAAATTAAACCAATTTTAAACAATGCAGGGGAAAACATGCATAAATGGTTTAAATTGGTATGAAAAAGAAGAAAAAAAATGAAGAACAAAGAATGAAATAAATAAACACATTTACATATTAAATCCTTAGATTACACTTCATGTTTTATGGAAACAAATAAAATGACTTCAAGGTACAAATGTTAGTATTATTTTGATATGTATGAAGTGTGGAGCAATAAAAGTTCTTTAAACTACCGTAAAACAATCAATTATTGTAATTACTACGCAATGAATTTTATTTTATTTTTGTTTCAGAAAACAGACGACATAGACGAAGTCATTAAGTATTAAATAAAGTTTAAAGGCAATTATGGTTTTAAAGATTTATTGATATAAGATCCTAAATATTAGTGTTATTTTTACGTTTTGTCTGTATTTTAAATAAATAATACCTCTTTAAATCTATTTAGTAAATGGTTAGATAGATCTTAAAAATACCTTTAATTTTATACTACCCATATTTGTATTGTTTGGAATAAATGTGAAAAAAGGAAAGTACCTTTTAACTTTTAAAAGTAAGATTTTTACACTCAAAAAAAATAAGTTCGTAGAAAAGTAGTAAAACATCTTGTAAATCAGGTATACTATTTTTTAGCAAATTTTTTGCTAAAATTATGTTTTAAACTAACATTTTAGTTATACTTATTCAGCACTTAACTTTTTTGAAATAATGTCTTACTAATATTTTACTAATGTTTTACTAATTTATTTTGCTAAAAAAAATAGTGTGATTAGCACATCAATAGTGTGAATGACAACCAGACTGAAAGATATACGCAGAATGAAGTAGATGTAGTAGTAGTGACGAGGAAAATGATTGTAAAAAGTACAGCTCTAGTAAGACATAATATAAAAAAATCAACCATGGAAGATTTTTGTATCTGTTTTTCATACATGACACAAAATTGTGGAGTAAAACAAGTTAATCTATTAATCTATTAATTGAATAATTGAATAAAAGACAAAATAAAATATTTAAATTTAATAAAGATTAAATGTGTATTTGTAAACTAAATGTTTATATATATTAATAATCTTGTGTGGTCAAATTGCAAACAAATATGCAATAATTAGACAGACTAAAGCGAATGACATACATCTTATGTATATTTTTCTGTTTCCTTTTTCTTATTGCAAAAAAGGGTTGTGTATGTCATATTTTCTTATTTTTTCGTTTCGATTCTATAATTCTCTGCGGCATTTGCGTTCCTTTAAAAGATAGCCTCATATAGACAATAATTGATGTAAGTAGTTCAAAGATAATTTCGTTTGTGTTATATATAATTATTTCTATTGTTTTTAGATATTACATTAATTCATGTCGTCAATGTGGGAGTATGAAAATTTTTATATATTGTAACGTATTGTAAATTATTTTAAAAAAATTACAAAAATATGTTTTATGATTTTCAGCAAAATAAATTAACTGAAGTAAAAATTTTCTACAAATTTTTTGAGTTTTTTTCAGTCTACTAATATTTGGCAAAAATTTTATTAATGTTTAGCAAGGGTTTTTTTTAATTTCTAATCCACTTAGTTTTAGCAAAACTTTTGCTGAATCTACTAATTTTTTGCTGACATTAGCAATTTTTTGCAAGCACCCTTCTGACTAAAATTTTGCTGACTTTACTAACTTTTTTATTTGAGTGTACGATAAAGAATATCGTTTGTTCATTAGTTTAGTACACTTTATCACATAACCAAGTTTAATCAAAATCTGTGAGAAGTCATTGTGTAAATTCCGTAGTACACTCTTAAAAACAAGCCCCTATAAATCGTAGAAAATTCAGCTACCACAACTAAATTTGCTCAGCAGAATTTTCAATGAAGTCGAGAATCTCAGTCAACTAAGTTTAGGTGACCTGAATTTTAAAAGAACGAAATTTGAGTTGACAGTCGTAGTTAAACAAACAAAGAGTTTAGCTAAATCAACAGAAATGTTAAGCTGAATCAACAGAAAATTTCTGCTGAAAAAGTTCTTTTCGGATCTAAAAAAAGGCAGGTAAATATAAAGTGTACTTAATAGCTACGCAGTTTTGCTTTTACGAGATATAGCCTATTTAATGATTAAAAAGCAAAAAAAAAAATTTGAGCAAATGAAGACATCTATAAGTGTGACTGATAGCGGAGACACATAACAAAAATTGTTAGAAAATTGTAAATTTGAAAATCATTCTGCGTGCATCTATCAATCTGGTTGTTGTCAACACTTTTAAGGTAGTGATCAGCACAATTTTGGTAGCAAAATAAATTAGTCAAACATTAATAAAACAAAAATATTACTAAAACTTTAGTTAAACAAAAAAACAACTTTCCTTTTTTTAACTAACTTATTTTTTGGAGTGTGGCATACCGCCATGCAAAAATCATATAATAATTGTATTAGGTATAAATTCTTCTCTCTAGTAGAGGAGTTTTCTTTTTTAAATGAAAATCGCATTAATGATTAATATGACATCTTTATATGACTTCTACACTCAAAAAAAAGACAGAAATCATACATCTGTAAAGTAAAGAAATCATACACTACAAAAAGTCGGTAAAGTCAGCAACATTTTTGGTGCTGAATTTACTAATTTTTTTCGCTGATATTAGGAAATTTTCTGAAAGGATCCTCCTAGCAAAAATGTTGCTGACTTCACTGAATTTTTTTGTGAGTGTACAATTTCTTTACTTTAAAAAAAAATTAAACATTTAAAGTTTTTAAACTTCTAAACATTTAAACAGTTCATGCGAATAAAGACGAATAGACCATTTGTAGAATTTTACAGGGGACAATAAAAACGCAGGAGGAAACGATTAAAAAATAATATTTTTGTCAACTTTTTGGTATTAGCTTAAAGATTTAAGTCACATCTACCTATATACAAAATTTTAGTAAGGTATTCGAAAGAGAACTTGCCAAAAATTGGACTACAATTTTTGCTTAAATGGAAAAAGGGCGAATATCCAAAAAAATGTATTGAAATTTGAATAAAAATGTGTTATTTTGCAGCAGGTTTTGACTACATTTTCATGAGACTTGCAAAACTTGACGAACTATGGTTGGTATTTGTTTGTAACACTTAAGGACAATTAAGAACAATTTCAAATTTTAGCTAATATCAATTTTAAACTAGCAGCTAAATATTTTTATGTAATATTTTGTTAAGGATGGATATTCGCCCTTTTTGCTTTCATACTTTAAAGTCTTATAACTCAAAAACGGTAATTTTGTTTGCCAATATAATAAGTGTGGTTTGTTCCTCGTAATGTTCTTTTAACACATTGTTACCGAAAGTAAAATTTTTGTATGTTTTTGTGTTGTATTTAATCAAAATTGTGCGTTAGTTCACTCCCAATTTAAACTAAAATATAAAAATATACGAATTATTGCACTTTCAAAGTCAAAATTTCCCCAAAACTTCTGCATAGGAGTGTAGGGCTCTGCCAATAAAATGCATTAATGCAAAAAAACATGTTTGCGAAAAAGTGGTCTATTCGTCCTTATTCGCATGAACTGTTCATTTATAAGATTATTTTTCAAAAATGACCCAAAATTATTTAATTTTTTGTAACATGTATTATTTTTCTTTAATATCCCTTAAAAATGTTTGCGATTAATTTGTAAAACTTTCCTTAAAATCGATTTAAAAATATGAAGTTTTAACTAAAACATAAAAGTTTCAGTATTTTGTTAACCTTTGTTAAAATTTTGCTAAAAGTTTTTCTTTGTTATTACTTCATTTTAAACTTTTTTTTTTACCTTAAGCAGTGCTTAAGTGTTTCAATATTATTTCCGTTTTATTTATTTTGTTTTGTTCTTATAACTGCTGATCTTAATGACCATCTTAATAATGTAGTGTTGGTAATGTTGGCGGACCATACACTAGACCAATTTACCCGGATCGAATTTATGTACACAGTCAAGTGTTTAAAAAAAGTTTCAACAAACATAACACCCAAACCGAAATACTTAACATTTATAATAAAGCTTTTACGCTGCATGTCAAATCGAATTTATATAGATTTTCAAAAAAAAAAAAAAAAAAATCCAAAATGAATGATTAAAATATATTAGACTTAATAAAGAAGCTTATGAAATCTGTCTTTATATAATTAAATTCCTTACATATCTCAACTGTATTCGAGACTGTCTAAAGGCTGTGTAAAACACTCCCATACTCAAACATTATTTGTAACCATATTGAAAAGGATCAAAAAACATAAATAAAACAATATGAACATTTAACACAATGATTGATAACTCCAACTGTTGTATTGTTGTTTAGCAAAAAATAAATAAAAAATGTAGGAAAAATTATAAAGAACATTAACTGATACTTAAAAGTGAATGCTTCATTAAGTAATTATAACAAAAACACTAAAGCAGAAAAATTAGGGAAGTAAAAGGAATCTTCTCATCTGTGACGAATATATATATATATTAAGAAGAAACAATAAAATGTATCATTTGGAATCAGACATGGGCGACGTCAATTGCATTTCAAAATCATTCACTTGTGAAATTTTTCAATGTCATTAATAATTTCAGACCTAAGCTCACACTTGTGGGATTAAACGCTTACTTAGAAAATTTGTCAAATTTTTAATACTAAACATGGGGATTAGTATCAACATCAGGGTATTTAATTACAGGGCAATAACTCAATAACAACTAATTACATGTAATTATATATAAAAAAAGTAATTGGCCTATAATTAAATACACAAATATTGGTATTATGTCCCATGTCTGGTATTGACAAAATCTAAAATTTTCCAAGGAAGCGTTTTAAGCCAACAAGTGTGAGCGAAGGTCTTAAATTATTACTTATACACTTAGAATACTATGTAGGTAAATACCACTTAAAAACAAATGAAATTTCACTTATAGAAAGGACAACTTACATTTCAGTAAATTCAACTAACATTGTCATTTGTTTTTTAATGTTCAAAAAACTAACCACAATTGTAGTAAAAATTAACCACATATGTTAGTAAAACATAAACAAACATTTAATTTCTTTTTTTTTTAAATAACAAACAACTACTGTAAAAAATTAATGTAAAATCATAAAACAGTTATTTGATGTGGTTTGTTTTTGTTTAACAAATGACTGACATTTACATTAAAAATAAAGAAACTGTATTGCAACCCAAACAACAAATTTTAACTTTAAAAAGCGAAAGAGTTTGCCATTTTTTGTACAAAGCTTTTTATCTACACAATCACAGAAATAAACCTGTAACAATAAATTAAAACGCTATTGCAAACTACACCATTTTCAATAGAATTCAAAAAGTTATCAATTGTATTTTTGAAATTATCAATTGTATTTCTTATTTATCAATTATATTTCTAAAATTTCAAATTTTATTTCCGATTTAACAATTGTATTTCAGTTTTATCAATTGTTTTTTAGAAATTATCAATTGTATTTCTTATTTATTAATTATATTTCTGAAATTTCCAATTGTATTTCAGAAAAGAGCAAGTGTATTTTAGAAATTATCAATTGTTATTTAAGAAATTATCAATCGTTTTTCAATTTCAATTCTGTTTCAGAAATTATTAATTGTATCTCAGAAATTATCAATTGTGTTTCAGAAATTCTAATCATTCCTGAAATACAATTAGCAATGAATGGAACAAAAAAAAAACTGAGCCGGACCTCCCCAGCAAAAACTGTTATGCCTAAGAGTGATTCTAGTTGAGCAATTTCATCGATGAATTTAACATTGGCTTGTCATAGGAAGGAATCACTCTTATAATGTTGAAAAACAACTTCCTACGAATATTTTATGCCTAATCAACTTCCTCAGTAGTTGTTTAGGCAGAAGACTTCCAAATAATCATATTTGGAATGCTTTCTTCCTAAGACAAGGCAATGTTAAATTCATCAATGAAAATGTCAAATTAGAAGAAAAAAATGTTTTGCTGGGTCACTTAAATGCACGATATAGCCTAAAGAGAAGCAAGCGGGAACCTAAACGGAACTCCCTTAAATACCATTTATCACCCGAAGCGAACGAGAGGAACTCCCTTAAATACGCGGTGTAACCTGTAGAGAAAGTAAACGGAACTCCCATAACATTCGAAGCCTTTGAAGAGACAAAATGATAGCCTAGACGGAACTCCCAGAACAACGCGAAATACCCGAAGAGAAAAATACGAGAACCTAAACGGGAACCTAAACGGGAACCTAAACGGAACTCCTAAAAATATTCAACTTACCACAATTGCAAATAGAGGAACCAATTGTGCGGAACTCCGCTAGTTTCTACGACGACCTGTACCTTCTGCCGGCCACAGATTACATAGATATCAAAATCTTCTTTGAACAACAAATTCATTTATTCATACACATTCAAATATTTTTTGTATAGTATGACCAACACATTCGCATGAGTTACCTGCACTGACAACTAATGTCAAAGAGTTTAAGATCTGCCGAGCACGCACTGATTGACTATTTTGTTCTTTGTCGATGATCGTTAAACCTGTTGATTATCTTTGTTAATTTCACATTAGTGTTTATTTGATGTTTCTCGTCAGCTGTATGCACCAGCTGTGTCATTACACAGGGTGACTCAATTAGTTGGAATATATTTTCCTTTACCATTGCTTGTGAGCATTGTGGTGTAATGGCTAGCGCATTTGACTGCTGGCGACAACATCAACTTAGAAAAATAATATATATGAGGTTTCTATCACTCATATGTATCGCAGCGCCCACCTTCAGCATTAGCATTAGCATAACCCTTAACCCCACCGAAATAAAACAATGAATCAAGGCTATGTAGAAAAAGCTTCCATAAGTTAGCCAACTCTGAATCAATTGGCGAGCAACAACTGTTCTAAGACTTATCATCTCGCGCAATAACAATGTTGCCATGCTTAAAGCCCTTCATCTTTCCGCAGCTTATCCCCCTTCAAAAGAAACCAAACAATAAAAAAAAACCTTGTATGTTTGAAGTAATTTTTTTAAGTTCTCGACTTTAAAGTGTCCATCAATTCATATAACATACAACACTTGTACCAAGTTTTAAGGAAATCGAGTGGTTGATTTTATATATTTTTAGTCATTGGAATTATTTTCTTATGATTTAATGAATGAATATCTTATTATTAAATCAATGAATCATCTGTATCCATTGAAAATGCACAACTTTGTAATATAACAAGGATATGTTCATTTTAGGTAGAAATATGGTTGCTGCGATAGTTCCATGTCAGTGAATGCATACAAATTTATATAAAAGTCAGAAAACTAAACCTATAGCATTCTTAAAAATTACTTTATATCACTTAAATCGTATAAAAATTCGAAAACGGCAGATAACATATCATTGTAAATTATTACTTATTTTTGTGTCTCCAAATGGCAGAATAAAATGAACATAATAACATTACAAACATTATTGGCTTGTAAAAACTAATGTAATTTAAGTCTACATTAGGGTTATAACTTCAATAACTAAAAATAAATATTTCGCTAAAATGTTTAAGTTATTATACTTTCACGATGCCTATTGATCTTAAACGACACAAAGTTTTCAAATTTGAAGCGTTTTGCGGATTTTGATATAAAAAAAAGTTGGTATCATTGTTTTGCACTATGGGTATAAAAATTTGCAAACAACGAGCGCATTACGTAGAAAATAATTAAAAATATGTTGTGCGATAATGTTGGTTCACTAATGCAACTAAAATGTTAAAAAGATGATATACGGGATGTTTTTAATTTAAAATGACCCGAAAAAGCTATTTTATAATTATAATGCTGCAAAAAAACTTCGTCAGAATATTTTATGCCTAATTAACTTTAGAAAAATAATATATATGATGTTTCTCATATATCCCTCATATGTATAGCAGTGCCCACCTTGGGCGTTACCAAGGTACTTAACCCCACCGAAATAAAATAATGAATCAAGGCTATGTAGAAAAAGCTTCCATAAGTTAGCCAAATCTACATCAATTTGCGAGCAACAACTGAAAACTTCCAAAGAATCATATTTGGAATGCTTTCTTCCTATGACAAGCCAAGGTTAACTTCATCGACAAAAATGCAAAATTAGAAGAGAAACATTTTTTTGGGGGTCAATTAAATACACGATATAGCCTAAAGAGAACGAAGCGGGAACTTGAACGGAACTCCCTTAAATGCCATGTATCACCCGAGGCGGATGATGAGAGAACCTTAGCGAAATTCACTTACATGCGCGGTGTGACCTAAAGTTACCCCTAAACGGAACTCCCATAACACACGAAGCCTTCCAAGAGACAAAATGGTGATGGGTACAAATTTTGCAGAAAAAAGTCATTACCCTAGTCTACATACAATCCCCCAAAAAAACAAACCAAATGCAAAACACTATGTGTTTAAAATTATACAGTGGGTGACAACACATTGGAAACTTTTACCAAATTCACATTTTTCTGTCTTTGAACTTTGATAACTTTGAATTAAATCCAAAAATTAAGCAAATTTTTTTGGATAATCATTCTTTGCCATGTTGCCTTTATAAATATAGCCAATTTGTTGCACAGTACACTATAAACTATAAAAAAAAAAATCAAATCAAAAAATGATCGTAAATTTTATGGCATGACAAAACATTGGAAACCTTTAGGCATCAGTGTTGAAATTGATTTTAAATGCGAAAATGAAAAAAAAAATCAAGAATATGTATAACATCTTTGCAGTTATTTCATAATTTCTGATCTTTACGATTGCCTGGCAACTTTTTCGTACACACAGAGAAAAATTTTGATAGTTTTCAACTGAAATTCGGTTAATACGACTAAAATATATATAATATAATTGAACATCAGTTTTCACAACAAAGGTCGGTTAATTCAACTGAATTTTAGTTGCAACACCTAAAGTATTCAGAAATCTAATCTAAATATCGTTGCACTAACTGTTATTAGAAGTTGTTACCATTAAAATACACTTTTCAATTTGTTATCACTTTATTTACTCTATATGTAGAAAAAAATTGATTTTAGGACATTATAATTCTATAAAAAAAATATTTAATAATATAGAACGATATGCAAGAAAAAATGTTAGCACGATATGCCAGAAAAAGTGCATAATGAGGTGTAACGTAACTATCTAAATTAACTATCTAAAACAGGAGTGCCCAAGATTTCCTTATTTAAGAGCAAACACCAATACATTTAAAGAAAAATTAATTTTTATTCAATATTTTTTGTTGTAAAAACCAATACATACAAAGAAAAAAGCAAAAAATATTTCAATGTTTACCAGCAAAGCATACGAAAGTGTTGTTGCTTTGCACTTGCGTGAATACAGTGAAGAACGACAAAAAAACTAATAAGACAAAGTTGTTTGTGTATTTCGTATTGCTAGTGCTGATCGCTCTATGTGTGTATTAAAACACACAGCCTAAAGCTAAGTGTTTTTACAAAAACAAATGAGCACGAAGCGCATAGGGCTTGGGCACCCTTGATCTAAAACAAGAAAAAAATCATCAAGCTGTAAGTGGTTGGTTCTGAATTTTAACGTTCTGATACGAAATCACTGATATCTGAGAAAATTTGTATTGCTCTATCAGTGCTGCCAACCCAATTTGTTCAAAAATCGTCAAGTTTTGTTGAAAAAATCTTCAAAATCGTCATTTTGAGAATAAGAAATCGTCAAAAAAAATCGTCATTCCGAAAACTATTTATATTTCAATAAAAAATAGTTTTAATTTTACGTTTTAATCACTTTAATTGTAATTATTTCACAATTTTTATGTTCTTTTTTATTAGTTCCTTTACAAACGACTCTGAGTCTTAAAAACTCAACTCCCAATACTCATTTCGGGAAATAGAATTTTAAAATCACTGACCTATTTTAAAATCTGCAAAATTCCTTTAGTTTTAACATTTTTTTTCTGATTTTTGGTTTCACAAAACTTGGGCATACATACAATAAAAAGGGAATTAAAGAAAAATATTGTTTTACCAAGAATCAAAAATGTAGAAAATCACTCTTTTTATCAGTGATTTTGAAGATAAATTATTTAAATTATTAAAAATATAGATTTTGGATTTGAATTTGCAAAATATTTAAAAAAAAATCCATTCAAATTTCATTATTTTTTAATAAAGATTAAAATAAACCTTTCAAAATTATGGGAGTTTATACTTAGTTGATCATTAAATGGGTAAATAAAGAATTTTTATTCGATTTGAGACTATTTTATCACATTTTCCTTAGATGTTTTAAACAAAAAGAAACTTGATCAAATTTTGTCAGTAAATTTTAAAAAAATAAATTAAAAAATGTAATAATTTTTAAAAATTCCAAATTTTTATAAATCGTCATTTTCCATATCATAAATTTTGTTAAATCGTCAATAGTCATTTTATCATATTTCACTTCAAAAATCGTCAAAATGGAGACAAATCGTCAAAGTTGGCAGCGCTGTGCTCTATTAAATAGTTTCAAAGAGCATCAAAACTAATCGATACAAACTTAACTAGTTAACTGCGTAGTCAAAATAAAAAAAGCTTCGCTGGTTGCGTTGAAATAAAAAAAAAAAAAACATAGGCAGAGTGGACGTATATATACGTATTACGCAATAGAATAGAGTTTTGATAAAACGTGTATACACGTCTTATACAGCAGAGAGGTTAAAATAATGTTTTCTTATTTGTTATGTTCAAAATTAATTAAATTCTATAAGGAGAAGTAATGAATGAAAAACAAACTAAGGGAAAACGCTAAACCCAAAAGAACAATTAGAGTCCTCCGATCTGGTGGAATGCATATATTGGTCTGGGGTGGGTTTTTGAGGCAAGGAATGGATGAAATTTATATAATAAAATATACTCTAATGGAAATATGACACAAACATATCATAATTGTTACATTTAATGGAAAATTAATTGATATATGGAGGCAATCACCGAAAATATAACACTTAAAATTTAAACATGTTATATCTAAATGTTTAAATAAAATTTATATTTTGAAATGTTCTGTTTATTTTTAACATCTCAATCTTAAAATAAAATACATTAATATTTGTATATCGTAAAATACAGAAAAGAAATATCACAAATACTCAAGATTCTATATGAACTTATTACATCAAGTGGTAAAAAGTTTATACGAATACAATCAACAATTTATTGGATCAATATGATGACATTATAAAGCAGTGCTAAAAAAAACAATAACTATCCAACAAACTATTAAACACCAAAATTTCAGCTACGTTTTTAATTGTTTCCAATGTTTTTTCAACATTATAATAATCAACACTTCTAATATTTTTTGTTTTTTTTTCGAAATTTATATAATTTGTACGAATATTTTGTGGTTTGATAATTGATAAAAAATGTTTTCAATTTATGCACACAATATTTCGCTATTGACAAACAAAGTCAAGAAAAATTTTAATTTTTAAAAGTTTCCAATCTACTGTCACTCACTGTATGTTTCATGTGTTGAAAATATGGTAACAGTAGGTATTTACACTTCTCTGTGATATATTTTCAGAAAAGTACTTGTAAAGTATTTGTACTTTTACAAATCGATTTTCGAACATAATTGAATTATTAGGTTGTAACTCTGTGTACCAACGCAAACCAAGAATTGGCACAAATACAATGCAAAATTGAATTACTACTACTACTACTAGAACCAACATCTAACAATATGTAGTTGTAGTAACCCTGCAGGGAATGTGAGTAGTAAAACTGTAGTGTTGTACTAGTGACATTGTCACCAGTACTACTGACCAGCTATGCCCCAGCCAATGTAATCTACTATTGACATCTAACACAGGCTTGTCATTGAAAATCCACCAGTAGACCTTATCACTACCGACGTGGTAGTTCTTTTAGGACCACATGGAGACATTTGAACCACAGATTCACTAGTGCATTTTAGTAACTCTGGTCTACATATTTGGCGCTTCTCAGGCGATCCTGGAGCTAGATTTTTACAGAGGTTAAGGCGATACACTTAAAACACATATTTTTTATCTGAAGGAAATTTTTTATTAAGAAAAGCTTAAATTACATAGTTTTTAAATAGAACCTTATACAACTAAAAATTATTTAAATCAGTCTGTTTTTAATATTATTTAAACTTATAAACTTATTTTCACTGCGAGCACGTGTTTAATCAACAAAAGAATATGACGCAATAATATGCAAGAAGAGAAAAACTGTTGCTCAGTTAAAAAAATATGTACCTATTGAAAGAGCAAAATAATAAAAAAAAACAAACTGTCGACGACTTCGTTGACAGTGTCACCAGAAATATACTAGATCTGTTGTCTGTAGCTAGTTTCTACTCGTGCGTAGAAGGAAAGTTGTCGACTTTTTCACTAGTGCAGTTGTCGCTAGAGAAAAGAGTGTTGACAAAGGGACACTTGACCCCAGGCTGACTGCAGGGAAATAATGGTGGTTTTTCTTTCCATTTCGTCCTGTGAAGAGGAAAAATATATGATAGAATAAATGAAAAAATCTTTTCAATATTACAATAAATTTTTAGTTTGAAATTGTATAGAATCTAAAAAGGAAATTTGTTAAATTCGGGTCACAATGAAATTTAAAATGCTCTACATTATTTGCTTTTTTTGCAAACATTTTTTCCAAACATATTCTTACAAGAAAGCACCGCTGATGGTTTCCCTTTTATTGTCATACAATTTGGATTTGTGATAGGGAAGAAAAAATAAGAGATAGTGTAAAGAGAGTTAAAATTGTTGGATTTTTGGTTTGAAATTTGGGGTCAAAAATATAACAACTTTCCGTTATTTGAGTTTAATTTAAGTTTCATTTAAGTTTCTATCAAAGAAACAGTATAAAAATTCGGTCTCAAATGAAGTAAAAGGTTTTTAAAGCAAATAAATTTCAAAAAACTTTGAAACGCATTTTTACCCCATAACTATGCGATTGAGTAGATATGTTTCTTACAAGTTTTGTATAACTTTCGTCTACTCTATCTTATATTTGAATTTCATCGAAACCTGTAGGAACCACACAACAGAGTTCCCTTGTAAGTTGCATTTTAAATGAATATTTATGTGTTTATCTGGCATTTTCTTTAAATTTCAGTGTATGTTTTATAATTAAAAACATTGATTGTTTTCCGTTAAGAAGTTAAAACTAGAATAAACCCATTTTTAAAATATAATGTAAAGTAAATTTTTAGATTTTGTTACTTTCCCATCAAAGTATACAATTTATCTCATAACTAAGATAGAACATTTAAAATAAATCTATTGTGTTGGAAAAAAAAACATTTTATTTATTTTATTTTCTAAGTTTATTTATTTCCTTTTGTTATATTTATTTAGTTTTTTGTTTGCAAGGAAGGGGTAAAAAATATTACATATATCAAAGAAATGAACTACTATCAAAAACTCATCATCACTATAATCATTGATGCCATTATGAACACTTGCTGCAGTTTTTTTCTGGGAACATTAAATATACTAACATGGTTGTTTTACACAACTGGTAGCAATCATAAATAAACTACTAAGGACTGTTTTATTCGACGTTACTTAGAATCATAATAATATTGATTTTGTTAAAATCAAATTTAAGTAGAGCTTCTTCTAACCCAAATGTGAGAATACCAAAGTTGTTTTTCTTGATTACACTCACAATGGATTGTCGTTAAAAATAACTACTAAAAATACAGTTTAAAACCGGTCTATTCACTTTTATTTTAAATCAAATGTATTTTTAACTTTTTTTTATTATTAAAAAATTAACTCAAAATCAGTAAAATAAAAAAAAAATCTTTTATTTTTACCATCAAAACTATAATAAAAAATAAAAAAAAAAAACTCCCAAACACGTAAAATAAACGATTTTGTTTTAACTTTTAAAAATTAACTCTCCCTTATCAATTTTCTTAAACCTTCAACGCAGTGTTACCATGTTGCCAGTTTTAACTGTTTTTTAGGATGCGTAACAGTTTTCCAGTTTTTCATGAAAAAAAAACAGTTTTTGTTTAATTTCAGGTTTTTTTTCCAGTTTTTAACAGTTTACCTGCTCGATTTACTTTCTTTTACTTAAATTTATAACTTTAATACAAAAGTTGGACAAAATGTTTCAATAAAAAATAATACTACGCATTGAATGCAACTGTGTAGTAAGTTTTAATTCCCTTTTTAGCATTTGTTTGTGTTAAAATTTTATGGAATCAAGCGAAATGAAAATCAAATTTAATCAAAAAATGTATAACTGATATTTTTATGTAATTAAGTAAGATCTCAAAATGTGATGAATTATTTTGTTTTTTTTATGGTTTTGTAGCTATTTTTTGCTATATGTTAAATAATTAATATAAACATAAATAAATATGTTTTTTTATATTATATTTTTTTTTTACTTTAAACAAGTACACAGAAAAAAAAAACATATTATTCCTATTGTTAATTAAAATGCAGTTTTATAACAGAGCACAACTTGTGATCTGTAATAACATAAATTTGAAAATATTTTTTTTTTGTTAGTATAATTAAAAGTTAGTCTACAACAAAAAATATTTTTTTCTGTGTATATAAATATGTTATGTGTTTAATGTTTTTTATGTTGTTTTATGTTTAAATAAAATGCAATTGAATTCAAAATGCACATATTAACTGATTTTTCTACTAATTTTTATTTAAAAAAAAAAAACAATTTTTTCTTAAAAACCCGTTTTTTCTTACAGTTTTTAAAAAAAAAATACATGGCAACGTGAGATTGGGTCGCTAAAAAGAATAAGTGTCACTTATTTTGTTCTCTTCTATCTCATATCAGAGTTTTATTAAATTCGAGAGATGTTAACACTACACTAATGGGAACTAATTTGTTTGCGGACTAATTTATTTACATTTAAAAAGTACCAAACAATTTACATTTGTACCAAACTGATCGTCCCTAATTATAAAATAGAATATTATAAAAAAATCTTACCTTAACAACTGACATTATTTTATATCATCTCATTAGGAATATTTGCTCTTTAACACACTACTAACACTTCTCTTTCATTTATTTGTGACAAAAACAACAACCACTAATATTTTATATTAACTCAATACTAACACTAATGCATAGCAGTCTTTTTAACATTTTTTTTTTTTACAATTTTTAGCCATAACTTTTATTGCTTTTTTCTTTATCAAATTATTAACTTTTGATTAATATTTTTATGGCAAAATATAGAAAAATACTTGAACTTTAATTTTATTCACTTTTTATTTCACAAACTTTACTTTTTCCATGTTCATTTTGTGATTTCCCCGAAATAAATGAAGAGCTATTTTATCCACGAGACGCACTTGATTAGCATAAAATAATAACTAAAGCTAAAATGCAATGAGAACACAAAATCTTCTTCTGTTACTTATTTAAACAACAACAAGCATTAACTAACGGCATATCAAAACTCATATACGCATATTAAAACACATTACGCTTTTTATAACATTTTGTATATATATTTTTTATGGCCACCAAACTTTAATCACGTTTTTTTTATGAAAAAGTAAACATTTTCGTAGATATTTTGAATTAAATGCTTAAAAAGTTTTTATTTAACAAACTGAAGTTTTTCAGCTTTAATTATTTTTTTCCCGAAATTAACGACACGCGTATAAGAATTCGCTACCGTCTATGATTTGCATAGGAAATTCAATAGGAGAAAAATGTGGTGTTGCCGCACTGTTGAAAATATTAAATTATATATTGGACGGTTTTTTTTTTTTGAAATACCTCATTACACATGATCTTGAACTTGAATAATCTTGCTCACATCGCAACATTATTACAAAATCTTAAAACAAAAATTATTACAAAATCTCCAAACTAAAAAGAAATCAATAATTATGGATCTTCTAAACAACTGGTCCAATCGGGAAACATTGTTTAAATTCATTTTAATCAGATTTTATTAATTCTCAATAGGTTTATTGCTTTATTAAGCTAAGTAATTTAATTTCAGTGGTTTAAATGTGAATATTATAAAACTGATAATGTAATTGTTGAAGTTAATTTTGTTTAATAAAAATGTAACATTCATTTTTCAAATAAAAAATGCTAAAAATAAATTAAAAAATATTTAAAAAAAAAATCAAGAAATTTTCGTTGTTGACGGATTTTCAGCAATTAAAGTTATTGAGTCAGTGGTGTTAGTAATTAAAATCGGATTTTTTTGTGTGTAACTCGTCCATTGAAACATTTCATCGCTGAAAACCTTTCTAACTCTAAAGACCCGCCTAAATTGAAAGGCTGCATTTCTAAACTTAGAGAGCACTTATGAAAAAAAGTCTGTAAAGTCAGCAACATTTTTGCTAGGAGGATCCTTGCAAAAAATTGGTAATATTAGAATGGTAATTTTTCTCTAAGGATTCTCCCATCGAAAATGTTGCTGACTTTACTGACTTTTTTTGTGAGTTTCGACATTTTTGTGGATGCACAATTTTTGAGTAATTTCGGTTAGTTTTTTTTTATTCCAAAATCGATATAGGCAAAATTAAATATATTAGCTGGGTTGAGACATGTATTTCGATCTGGCTAAAGATCTCATCAGAACCCGTAGTTTTAGAAAAGCTAGAGCCTCCATAATAGGCAGAGATTTAACAAGAAACACCTATTAATCATCTATTTTGCTAAATTCAGTTTTATCTTAGAAAATTTAGTGTATGCAAAAAAACTTTTAAAATTTATTAAACTAGACATTCAATGAACAAGTTTTTTTTTGTTAAAATTGCAAATCTATTTAAAATTTCTCAAAATATTTAGAAATTTTAACTAATTTTCCACACGTTTCGTATACCAAGTAAGAAAAGGTACTTTTCATATAAAAATATGTGATCACTAAAGAATTTGCAACTTTTTGCAAAACCTGTCTTTATAATAGATATTTTAAAAAGATTTCTTTCATTTTTAGTTTTTGAAATATAGTTTTTGACCTAAGTCTCTTCAGAAATATATATTTGAAAGAAAAGTTCTGCAAAAAGTTAAAAATTGTTGAGCAGCTTTAATCTTTGGTTTTAAGGATTTTTTTTTTTAATTGCAAAATATTGTTATTCTTACAATAGTTGGCATCACTGTAACATGACATTTACTCCTGGTTTCTACAACACGTTCGCCTCTACACGAACGGGTGACTACATGTATTTTGTTTTTGCAATGCATGTATTTTGTTATTGTTTTTAGACGAACGTGAAGAAAAACGTGTTCTAGAAACAAGGCGTTAGTTTCTAATTTTAATGGAATTTGTAACAAAGGAAATTCTTCACAATAAAGGTGCAAATTTGTTAAATTAATTAAAGTTTTTGGTTAGTTAGTGTTAAATAACGCGAAAGTCATTATTTCAAATACTCGGAAATCTTGTAATAAATAAAATCTACAAAAGTGTTAAAATCTATAAAAGTGTTAACAGACATTAAGTGCAAACTGTCTTAATACCTCTGGCTATACATGGCAGTCGAACTGGCTAGGCTTTCTATAAGGCAATCGACGATTATTGTCCTCTTTCTTAAATCAAATATCTGTCTACAATATTTAATAAAAAAACTTCGAAAAGAAGACGATTATCGTCCATTTTCTTACAGAAATGCCCTCCTGGTGTTGCTGTACCAGGAGCTGCTGGTGACACTGTGCAGCCGGGTTTTCGACAATGCACTCTCCGCTTATTGGTTTTATAATTTCTACATACGGTAAGTGAAGAAAATTCATTATTTTTGTATTTTTAATAAGTTTTATTATAGATTCTAAACATTAATAGAACAATTCCATTTTTGATCGAAATTTTAAATCTCCCATCAGAGTCTGAGAAAACATTAATGATTTTAACAGGTGATAGACTAATTAATTATATCTTACTCCATTTTGGACAGGGATTTTGTTGTAAGGGTATAATGATTTAATGCGATATTTGTAACTACCAAAAGTAATCAACTTAACCCCAGCTTATAGTAAACCAATCCATTCTAAAGGCCTCATTAGTTGTTACTTTCTGTTGCCGTTCTGTGTCGTTCTGTTCTGTAGGTAATATTTTGTAATTACTTTTTCTGTGAGAGGAATCAGCTGTTTTAAAAAGTAAAAGAAAACTCAAACCAAAAACATTCAAATCAGGGATGATAAATGCGATTTTAAAATAGTACCAACCTGCATATAAAATAGTACTTTTTCGGCATCACAAGTATAAAAAAAAATTAAATATAAATTAACAAATAAATCTTTGTACCCTCCAAAATGAACAATTACAAATGAAACAACAAAAATATATTAAAAAAAAAATGTGTTAAGGGGTGAAAACAAAATTTTGAGGTGAAAAACTTTTTTGGATGTAAAAAAATCAATTGTGTCGTGAAAACATTTTTGAGGTAACAAAACTATTTTTGAGGTGAAAAAGAAAGTTTTTGCGGAGAAAAAAGAATTTGCGGTGAATTTTAAATATTATTCACCTCTTAGCGTCTGGTGGAAAAATATGACGTTATATTTTATACACCAGACACTACAATGAATTTAAATAATATACAGTGCATTATACACCAATTTGTATGGAAAATTTAGAGGTACTTTCACATTGTCACTCATTACTTTTGAACCGCTGGACTAGCAAAGGGGCTAAATGACCTGAATAAACGATTTCAATTATTAATGCATTATTGTCCGTTATGAGCAGATAGGTAAAAATTTAGCAAAAAAAAAAAATTGTATCCCTAGTGTGCCCATATTTTTATAAGTTTCCCCGGGTTACAAAAAAAATACATAATCAAAATAAAAATTCGAAAATGCAAACCCCCACTCCCCGCCCCATCCCTCCAAATTAATTTCTAGCTACGTGCCTGCATATCATCCTCTTTGTATAACTTTTCATCTTCACCACCATACTAATTCAACATTAAATTTAAGCTTGGACACCAGTGCTGCCAACCCAATTTGTTTAAAAATCGTCAACTTTTTGTGGAAATATCGTCAAAATCATCTATTTGAGCATTCGAAATCGTCGAAAAAATGTCATTCCGAAAACTCCTTATATTTCAATAAAAAAAATATAATATAATATGTAATGGTTAGCGCGTTGGACTTTTACACAGAAGGTCCCGGGTTCGATCCCCGGTGCCGGCAACATCAAAATAATATGTATGAGTTTTTTTCTATCTCTCATACGTACACTCAAAAAAATAAGTTAGTAGAAAAGTTAGTAAAACGTCTTGTAAATCAGGTATACTATTTTTTAGCAAATATTTTTGCTAAAATCGTGTTTTCAGCTAAAATTTTTGTTATACTTATTCAGCACTTAACTGTTTTATACTAATGCTTTACTAATATACTAATGTTTTACTAATTAATTTTGCTAAAAAAATTGTGCTGATAAGCAGATGTCGCGGCATGTCAAGATGTAGTAGAGAAGAGGAAAATGATATTAAAAAGTACAACTCTAACAAGACAAGTAAAAAAATCAACCATGAAAAAACATATACAGACATGTAGACAGAGTAAAGAGAAAGACAAAAACACACATCTTAGGTAGATTTGTATGGTTTCTTTTTCTTATTGCAAAAAAAGGGTTGTTTTTTTCGTTTCGTTTGTTTTGTTTATTTTTTCGTTTCGTTTCTAGAATTAATTCGGCAGTTTCGTCATAGCATCATTAAGACAACCATTGCTGTAAGTAGTTGAAAGAAAATTTTTGTTATGTTATATATATTTATTTCTATATATTTTCAGATATTAAATTAATTCATGTCGTCAATGTGGGAAAATTAAAATTGTTATATTTCGTTATTATAGTAAATTATTTTTAAAAGAATCACAAAAATATGTTTTATGATTTTCAGCAAATAAATTAACTAAATTACAATTTTTTCTACAAATTTTTTGCGTTTTTTTCAGTCTACTAAAATTCAGCAAAAAATTTATTAATTTTTACCAACGCTTTTTTATTTCTAATCTACTAAGTGTTAGCAAAACTTTTGCTGAATCTACAAATTTTGTTGCTAAAAATCAGCTCGCTGATTTTCAGCAAAAGATTTTGCTGACATTAGCAACTTTTTTGCTAGCATCCTCCTGACTAAAATTTTGCTGACTCAGCAAAATTTTTTGCTGACTTTACAAACTTTTTTTTATGAGTGTATCGCAATGTCCACCTTCGGTGTTCCCATAGCAATTAACCCCACCGAAGTAAATAATGAATCAGGGCTATGAACCAAAAAAAAAAAGCTTCAATAAGTTCGCCAACTCTCCATCAGGTGGCGAGCAACAACTGTTCTAAGTCTTATCATCTCGCGCAATTACAGTGTTGCCATGTCTGAAGCCCTTCATCTTTCCCCACCTTTCATCTCTATACTATCCCTTTCCAAAGAAAGCAACACACTAAATATAGGAAGTATTTCCTGAGTGTTGCCTCTCTTTTTAAAAAAAAAAAAAAAAAAAAATAAACAAAACAAAACATGTGTGAAAAATAAAAAGAAGAATAAAAACAAAAAGCGTGTATTGTATATCTACCAAATGTGCATGAACATAACGAACAAGTTTTCAATTTATTTTTGATCATTGATGACAATCTTTAACTTCGAGCTCATATATTAGTTCTCATTTAGTGGGAAAAACTAGCTTATATGAATGTTTGATGTTTTGCATGGGATTGTCACTTCTTTCAAAACATGTTCTGATGATGCGAGCGTAGAAAATTTCCGAAATAGATCTATCAACGCATTCATGAAAGTGGTCAATTAATAAATTAGAAAAAAAACACTCCATAGATTATTTGTTAGGACATTATCCTAATAAAGAAATATAGAGTATGGCCTCGGTTGAATAGTTTTCATTTTTATTGCACAATTAAAGGTCGAAAAACATAATTTGTATTTTTAATAAAAACTATATCAAACTTTATTAGTTCCTTGACAAACTACTCGGAGACTTAAAAACATAAATCCCAATACTCATTTCGAGGAATAGAATTTTCAAATTACCGACCTACTACAAAATCTGCAAAATTCTTTGACGAAAAATAAATTTTTAAATTTTGTTTCTATATTTGGTTTCACAAAATTTGGGCATACAAAAAAAAAAGCAAATTAAAGAAAAACATTGATTAAACAAGAATCAAAAATGTAGGAAATCAATCTTTTATTAGAGATTTTGAAGTTAAATGATTTAAATTATTAAAAAATAAACATTTTTGGGATTTTTTATCATAAAATATTGTATATAAAAAATCCATTTGATTTTTAGTTAAATAAAATTAAAATTAATCGATTTGAGATAATTTCATCACATTTTCGTTAGATGTTTAGAATAAAAAGAAACTTGATAAAATTTTGTCAGTAAATTTTACAGAAAAGAATTAAAAAATTTGATAAAAATTGAAAAAGTTCTATAAAAATTGAAAATTTTTAAAATTGTTCTTTTCCATATAATTAATTTTTATGAAATCGTCAATCGTCATTTTATCATATTTCACTTAAAAATCTTCAAAATGAAGACAAATCGTCAAAGCCGGCAGCGCTGTTTGACATACACTCCTACTTACCTCTGGTTAGTTTTCGCATCTGGCAGCATCTTTAGTAACAAATTATTTCAACTCGCGAAAATGTTATTAAAATTGTGGTGCTAATATAAAAATCTTAATTTAACTATTTAGATTAGCAAATTTTACACATTTTTTAAACAAATTAATTAAACAAGTCCAAAATTTTGTTTTTAATATAAACGTTTACGAATGCAAGTGATTTTAATGCAAATATTACACTAATCAGTTGAGGCTGCCTCCCGGGGCCAAGTGGTGCGTCATGTGTATTTGTTTTTTTAATTAAACGGTTTTATATATAAAAAAATACATTTTTTTTAAATAATTTTATAAAGTGTTTGAATATCTATAATTAAATTAAAAAAAATTGGCTCCGGCAAAGGAAATTCATTGAAATTGCAGAATGGAGCCTTCGGTGGCCAAACTATTGTGTTGTTGTTTTTTGTGCAAGTGCAAAGTGCAAGAAAAAAGAAGAAAAAAAACAACAAATGTCAAATGACACCACTAGTATTGTGATTTGTTATTGTATTTTTAGTGGTTAACAAATTTACCAGTAATATTTATGTTGAAATTATTATTCAATGACTATTAAACAGAAGCAATGGAGGGTGCTTAAAGAATATGCATACACTGCAAAAAGTTTTAAGGTAATTTATATTTTATTAGTTTTAATGATCAAAATACTCTTAAACGCTTTTGTCTCGTTTAATATTATATCCCTCTTGTTATGTCAAATTGATCCAATTTTAAAATTATTAAAAATTATAGGGGAATGTTCGATTATATGGGATTAAGCCTGGTTTTCAACTATATAATAAAAGTGTGGAATATTTCAAATACATCAGCTTATAGTCCACATTTTTTATTTTTCAACTGAGAAGCTATTTTTAGCGATCATGCTTCCTATAGGGAGACTAAATTAAAGGCGTATGAAACAAATAGAAAATAATATAAAATTGAAATTTTGTACATTAATTAGTTATAAATTAAAAATCGTGTGCCTTGAAACTTTTCAAATATTTCCTCTGATTTATTTCTAAAGTATTTTAATGTGCGATTAATTAATGATCGACCAGCCGATTGTGATTTTTGAACTTAATTGGGCACGATAAAAGTTTTAAATTATTTAGCAAATTTAGTTTGTTTACAAGTTCCAAGGTTACGCCGAAATGTAACTACACATTTTGTCACATTTTTACAAATTTTGCGATACCAGTAATGTTTTGTGGGTATACTAAAAATTAATACTCGATATTTTCAGACAAAAAAATATATAAAAATGCCAGAAGGAAAAAAACCCTGATAGAGGAAAAAACCAATAGTAAAATGTTTTCCAGCCAGCAAAATTTGGACTTTTTTGATTGTTCTTGTGCTACGAGTCAAAAATTAATGAAATAAAACACATATTTTTGAAGTTTCAAAAATTTATTGTCAAAAATTACAATTTTTTGGACAAAAATATGAGCATTCCAAAAAGAATCATAAAAGATACCAAAATTTGAAAAAAATTATTATATCCAATAAATGCCTCAAATTTGACTAAGAAATGTAATTAAATTTAAATATTTTGTGAACAATCCAAAAAAGATTTATTGGCAAATATGCACTTATGGGGCGTTCCTCAAAATAATATAAAAATATATGACCCCCTCTGGAATTAAAAAAGATAATTTTTTCTATCTGACCTGGGGCCCCAAATATAGGATTGTGTAGAAACATTTAAGTGTGGGTACTCAAATGAAAGGAAATTTCCTCAGGATTTCAAAAATGATATCTAGAGATATTTTAATGTTTTTAGTACAAAAATGGGGAAGGAGTTTTTTGTAGTTTTCTTAGAGCTTGTTTGCGGTCAGCAAGCTATTAATAACATGTTAAATTTTTAGTAAAAACGTTTAAAAGCAAGTTTTAAAAAAAGCTAATTTTCAATAAAAGTGAAAGCTTTTAAAGAAAATTGTTAAAAAATTAAAATAAGTTTTAAATATAAGACCTGAAACCTGAAAAATTAGCTAAAATTTTTGATAAATATTAGTAAAATAAGAACAGCAAAAATAAATCTGTTAAATTTACAAAATTATAGTTTTATTAGAGCTAAATTTTTGTTCATTGAAAAAACAAATAAATTTGCTTAAATCAGTGAAAATGTTGCTAAACAGTAAACAAAATCTGTAATACCAACAAAAATTTTGCTTTCTTTACCTTAAGTTTAGTGGAATACAAATAACAGAATATTCTGCTGAAATCAAGAGAAATATTTGCTAAAAATTGTAAATAGCTGATTTCAAAAGAGTAAAAGAAAAATCATATAAAAAACGTGGAAAATTTCACATTTTTTTTGGAGAATATTTTATTTTATTAATAATAATGTAGCAGAAAATTTGCAACTTTCAATTAACTAAAATTTAGCCTAAATATAACTAAAATTTTGTAAATTTAGCAGATTCATTTTTGCTGTTTTTATATTCATAATATTCAGCAATAAAAATTATGCTGAATTCGGCAGTTTTACTTGTCCATCTCATTATGAATTAATTTAAAATATTGAGTAGTATCGATTATGGAAAACATAAATAGCACTCGGCAACAAATTTCAGGTCGTTTCATCGCCGTTGGCCGCAATGGTTCCAAAGCGTAATTAAGGTACGCTATTGCCAAACAATTTTGCTAAATTGTTTCGGATTTTTATTTTATGACATGCTAAATATCTAGACTCTTATGTAACATTTTTAAAATTTTTAACACGTTTATTATGATTTTCAGGTTATTTTCCGAATTTTAACATTATTTTTAACGTTTTTGATACTTTTTTTTGTGTTTTACAAAGTTTTGATACGGTTTGCACGTTTTTCCACGATTTTTTTTTTTATAACTACCTCTTGTTTTGGATTTTTCGGCGTTTTTTAACAAGATTTTATGATTTTTTGGCAATTGTTTCACACATTTTTCATACGGTTTGTACGTTTTTCCACAATTTTTTTTTTTTAATAACTACGTTTTTCACTCTTTCCAGATATTTTTTTACGTTTTAAATAGTTTCACGCCGTTCAACGCTTTTCTTTTTCGAATTGTTAATTTTGTTATATTTTTCCACACTTTTTTCTATTTGTTATATGTTTTTTTTCGGCCAACGGCCCAAAATTGGGGATAGCGTAAAGTAAAAAGACAAGTGTTAAAATAGTGATATTGCAATTTAATGAAGAAATGCTCACCCTTTGAGATTTATAGTTCAAGTGTTGTTTTCTTTAAAGAATCTAGCCTCTGTTTTTAGTACATATACATAAATTCAAAAATTCTATGTTTTATTTTGACATTAAATTGAATACTTTGCTTACAACTTTGATTTAACCAACAAATTTAAACTGTTATAAAATAAATTCAGATTTTTATAACGTTAATTTCAAATAAATTCATTGTAGCAGACTTTAATCAAATTTAATAATTTTCTGATTTTTTTGGTTTTAATATAAAGTTTTAAAATTGCTAATTTTGGTGTATAAAATATATGTATTTTATAAAGGGTGCTTTATTTTGGATAAAATTAATGTAGACGAGATTTGTCAATCATATTTTGGATATAAATATGTATTACATCAATACAATAGTACACTTAATTTCCTATGTCATTTTGTGTATAATTTTATACACAAAGTGTACCCAATTGTTGTCTTTTGAATTGATTCCTTTTAGTTGTAAAATTTTGGCACCTTATACAAAGATGTAGGAAAACTAAAAAAAAAACTTATTTCATGTGTAACTTAGGAGTTTTTAATTTAGCTTTAGATTTTTTAATGTAAAAAGCTGAATTAAGTTTCAGCGTTTTTTCCGAGTTCGTTATTGAATGGTTCAAGTTCCTAAATTCCATAAAATCTTAATTTTCATTATATCTGCATTTTCAAAGTTTTTTTTTAAAGAACTTATTTTAGGTAATTTCAAAAGAATTTTTGAATAGAATAAAAAGTCCAAATGGAAATGGTACAAATTATAAAGTTGTAAACTTTTTGCAAGTGCCTAAAGTCTAAAACGATTAATAACATTGAAGCAAACACCGTATTTGACGGTAATTATTTCTGCAAATATTTCGGATTTTAGTGAAGTTTTAAAATCAAAACCAGATACAACTATAGCTTATTTTATATATTAGTATCAGTTCAGGTATAAATTTATACCCCTATATAATGTAATTTAACCTGATATTATCAAAATAAAACAGAGCTAATGCAAACTTATATAATTATATGGACCCATTTCTAGAATAAAACTGTATTAAAACTCATATTAAATTTCGTATGATTAAATAAAGTATCATATTAATTTTCAAAAGTTTCTGTGTGCACTAGGGTTATAATTTTTGACTTCTTTTGCAATTATCAAATTTGAGCTACCCTACCCGTATATTAATTAGTCTTTAAAAATATAAAGTAACGCAATTTTATTTTTTCGCGGTTAGCAAGAAGTTTTCCGCATAATCCTCTTCTTGTTTAACTAAACTAATAATTAACATTTAGCTAAAATTTTAACGTAATTAGACAGTAACGATGCATATCCAACTTAAAGGACACATACGTTTTCAAATTTGACGTGTTTCGCGGATTTGGATAAATAGATTAAAGCTTTCTTTCGCGATATAACCATCAAAATTCGAAAAATAATGAACACAATACGTAAAAAGTTATTTTAAATGTGTTTTGCAGTATTATTGGTCAACAAGTACAACTTTAATGTTAAAAACTTGAAAAAAAATGCAATTTAAGGAAATGCGCCTTATACAGGAGGTTTTTGTTTCAAAATAACCTGAAAAAGTGAATTCTATTAATAATAGAGTATTGCCCAGTAGGTTGCTGATAGGTAAAAATTTAGCAAAAAAAAGTTTGTAACCCTAGTGTGCACATATTTTTATAGTTTCGCGGCTAAAAGTCGACTAAACCGATCCAATTTCGGCGGCGGCGGCTGAACTAAAATAGTCCCGGCGGCGACTAAAAGTCGACTAAAGTCCATGACTTTTCTAGGCAAAATTCACTTTTTGTAATTCAAATAAGTTGTTTTATTTGTATAATAAAAAAATTGTTTCGTATATATCTTTGTGGCATTTTCAAAGTTGTAGTATTTACTTTTTCTAGTAACGCAAAACAGATTGAAAGTGGTTTAAAAAATTGTGGATTTTGAAAAGAAAAAAAAACGTTTTTTCACATAAAATTTTGCTAAATTAGTCAGCTTATAGCGAATTTACATTATTGTCCAAATCTACTTAAAATGGGATTTCGATAGATTTCGAGCGAAATCTAATACAAGTTTGGGACTTTAAACAGATTTTCCATACAAAATTAAATCACAATTTAGATGAGATTTTAGCGAAATCTAATAGAAACCTAATTATTTCTGCAGAAATACAAAACACGGAACCCCTATGAGGGTTTTTTTTTGCAGAAAATAATGTATGTTATTTATGAGATAAAATATAATGAAAATATACATATTAATAAATTTGAAAAACTGAAAAATAACGAATTAAAAGGCATTTTTTTCTTTAAAAGAAATATTACAAGCTGAATACGGCAATGAAAAATCATTGAATGGCTCCGGCAAGACCTCTCACAAAACATTGAATATTTTGCATTTAACTGATCATCTCTATATAAAACGCTTCCATTAGCATTTGCATATTGCATAATGCATTGTATATTGCATAATGTACATACATTTTGTGTTCCGCCATTGAATACAATGTATTTTGGAAAAATTTTAGTTTGGTTATTTTTTAAGGTTTGTCTACAAAAAAATTTTTGTTGTACAATCGAAATTAAATCAGCTGTGAAATTTGCTAATGTAAACGATTCTGATTTCGAATTGAATTTCAAACTGAAATCTAGTGAAAATTTTTGCAATACTAATTCGCTATTACCTGATTTAATCGGCTGTCATTCAAAGCCGAAATTAGCCGCACAACGCGCCACCGCCGCGTTGTGCGGCTAATGAGTGCTTAGACGCAAGTGCCAGCCAACCAGCTTCGTTCTCTGTTCAGGCGTGTAACGTTGTCAACAAAAACCTTTTACCAATGTTATGCCATTAGCAGTACCACTGTTAATTAAAATTTAACATTCTTGCATTCTGTTATTACATAATGTACCAATTGTTAGTTTTGGGGTGCATCTGTTAACAGAACAGTGTTAAAAGTTTGTTGTTAGATCAAGTGATCATTTGACAAACAAATTTTGATACCAGGAATGTGGTGTATATTGTTTAAAATAATTAATTAGTCTATGAAAACATAATTAATTATTTTATAAAAAAAAAATATATATATACATATGTATATAGCGGAACGGAAAAAGAAGAGTGGTTTTCTATAAATAGCTATGAACTTTTTTGCATACATTTAAAAGAATAAATTAATCTTTCAATTTAAATTAAAAACAATTTTTTTGCTTTTATATAAAGAAGTGCATTATTTTTTAGAAATGATAAAAGTAATTTTTTTTTATATATATGAAAGAATGAATTCTTCATTCATGCCCTTTATTTTATTAAAGCTAAAGTTTTTTTATATATAAATTTTGTTTAACCTATCAAACTAGTAATTTAATTTCTAATTTGATAAAAGTAATTTTTTCATTTATTTAAAAGAATTCATTTTTCATTCTTGTATTTCATATAATTTTTAATCTGATAAAATTATTTTATTTCATCTTCTTCTAACATATAAAATATGAAATACTTTTGTCCTTTAAAATAACTTATTTTTTTATTACCATTCATATAAAAGAATGAATTCTTTTTACATAAATTAAAATTTAAAAGTAGCAAAACCTCAATAATTCTTTAATATCTTTTTATTATTATGCCTGCATTTAAAGGAAAGCGCTTTTAAATTATTTTATGAATTTGTATTTAAGAGAATGCATTCTTAATTCCGTTTTATTATGTTTGTTTTTTTTTTTATTCCATATTCGGGAATTTTTTGTTTAAATCTTATAAATATTTTTTTTTCGTTCCAATTTTGAAGTTTTGATTTATTTAAAAGAGTAAAGTCATAGTTGAAATATTTATTTTAAAGAAAAAAATTTAAATATTTCTTTTTGTATGTATTTAAAAGAATACATTGTTCAAGAAAATTTTAAATAAAAAAAAGATCGTGGATATAAAAAAAAAAAAAATAATTTGTCTTCGGTAAAATTTATTTTATTCATAAATGAAATCTAATTTTAACTCGTTTTGTTTCGGTCAAATTTCTATCAATACGTTGTTCAAATAGATGATAAATCCATTTCAAGTTCAAAATTTTATTTTCGGGTTATAATTTTTTTTATATTTTTAGATATTTTTGCTTTTATTTCGGTTAATGATTTTATGATTGACACCTTGATTTTCGTGAATTTAATCATATTTTAATTCGAATATTTTTATTCATACTTTATATATTACCCTGATATCCGAACTGGATATAGACCTTTAAATTCTTTTCAGCTTTTTGATTTTTGCACAAAAATATATTTTTGGTTATTGATTTTTTTTTTTGTTAAACATCTTTTTTTTTGATTCGATTTTTAATTTAAAATTTTTTTTTTATTTTTGGAATTTCTTTTTGTATGTATTTAAAAGAATACATTGTTCAAGAAAATTTTAAATAAAAAAAAAGATCGTGGATATAAAAGAAAAAAAAATAATTTGTCTTCGGTAAAATTTATTTTATTCATAAATGAAATCTAATTTTAACTCGTTTTGTTTCGGTCAAATTTCTATCAATACGTTGTTCAAATAGATGATAAAATCCATTTCAAGTTCAAAATTTTATTTTCGGGTTATAATTTTTTTTATATTTTTAGATATTTTTGCTTTTATTTCGGCTAATGATTTTATGATTGACACCCTTGATTTTCATGAATTTAATCGTATTTTAATTCGAATATTTTTATTCATAGTTTATATATTACCCTGATATATCTGGATATAGACCTTTAAACTTTTTCAGCTTTTGCACAAAAATATATTTTTGGTAATTGATTTTTTTTTTTTTTTGTTAAACGTTTTTTTTTTTTGATTCGATTTTTAATTTAAAATTTTTTATTTTTGTAATTGTATTAAATACAAAGTTTTATACATCTCACTTCATATTAGCTATCGATATAAACTAGTTTTAACTAGTTTTTATTATCATTAGGTTATTATCATAGGTCATTTGAATTCAATAAAGCTATGAATTTTATAATGTTGCACTAAATGTCGGTGTTATGATTTCTCACTAGATGGTAAGACAGGGAAACATAAATGGGACCACTATATGGTCATGGTTGGGAGGGGAAATATTATGTGTTAACACCTATACACATTCGGTCAAGAGTATGTCTTCAACTTCCTTTAAACATCTTCCGTTGCTCTCTCTCTCTTTATTCCATGTAATTAAAAAAGGAATTGATTTTAAGAAGTAATAACAAGAAAAATGTAATCATTACATTAAAAATTTAATTATTTCAACAATGTATTCAATTACAATTATTATCAATTATAACATTCAGTAATGATGAAAATAATAATAAGACTGCACTACAAAATTTACCCTAAATCGAAAACAACGGTACCGAGCAGTGATCCTACATATTTCGGTCACGCTGATTTCAATGGAGTACCCAGTTTTTTCACTTATGGGCCAGATTTTTCGCAAATTTACATTTCATTTTTTTTATGTTTTAATATCTTACAATATAAAAATTTTAAGTTTTCTTCGATCTTCTTTTATTTTATTCTTCTTTCGTCCCAATGTGGAGACGACATATTGAAAATAAATAATTAATAAATAAATGATCTTAAGCTCATTTAAACTTAAAAGAATATCTTGCAATACATTTTACCATACGTTATAAGACGGGCATTATATAATTGGGTTGGCAGAATTAAATTATTATATGGCATTATACAAAACAATGTATTGCCCCATGTTAAAAAAATATAAATTGTTTAACCCATTTTACACTATCATTGCTTTAAAGCAACACCTTCATTTAAGGTACGATAATTTTGGGTCAGAGGGTGGTATAATAACGTAGTAAAAGGCATTTGAGGTAAAAGGCATTTGAGGGTCTTTACTATACAAATAATTAAAAAAAAAACTGTAAAGCTATTGTTCCAGGGTTGCCTTATAATTAATTAAAAAAAAATACAATTTTTGACATTTTTTATACCACTTTTTTAAAAATTATGAATTTATAAAAGAAGATTTGCTTAAGGACATATGGGAAATTTTTTTTGTACAGTATGTACTGTTTGTGTAAAATTAAGAGATGTGATCAAGAAATTTCCGATATTGTATAAACTTTAATATTTAGAAAATTACTTAATTTTCTTTTTTTATTTACAAAATTATCTATATTCTTTCAACAGACAAAAAAAAATTAAAAATTGATTCCCCAGTCTTGCCATATTACAATTTTGAAAAATTATCTAAAACGCTAATATTTTTAAAAAATTCTCAAAAATCATGATTAGATTATAAGGCACTATGCAGCGCGACCAACTTAGGTCTTTTGTGCTGATAGTCCGATAGATCAAAATGTGTATTACGGGTTTATAGATATTTGCTTAAGCAACAAATAAAATTTATAGTTAAAGAAAACTTAACCCACAAAGCGTCCAAGTTTGAATTTAAATTGTGAATGCCACTGCTAGAGGGCGCAATAAGGAAAAGCTTATTAAGATACCATTACATCTTTCTACCAAATTTCGTCAGAAAGTTATATATAAAATTGGTAGAAAACTGACGTCTATATTTTGAAATCAATAACATCCTACTCAAGTTTTAATACTAACTCGAAAATGTTCATTGAAAATATTTAGATGAATATCATGTCATTTGACATAAAAATTGTAGATTGTTAGATTTAAAATGGGCTTTTAATAATCAAACCATACTATTAACCCCGGTATTCAATTTAACAATATATTTTCTCTGGATTGAATAGTATCAAATTATATCAAACTTAATGTAATATAATCTATTTTTATACAATACGATCTACAATTTTTCGGATCAAATTGTATTTCTATTATATATAAAGAAATATTAAATTTGATACATTTCTTTGTTGCATCATATTAATTTTTTATAATCGGGTATACATACATACATGCAAGTGAGTTTTATGAGTGTACGGATCAGATGTAATAGCACTGTTGAAGGCAGTAGAAGCGATAGCGATAACATTTGATAGCGATAACGTTTCGGAAGATTTTTTTTTTTTTAGCAAATTGTCAAAATTGAAGAATTATATATTTTCATATTTATTTTCATAATTTTCCGTACACTCAGGGAACTTCTACTTTAAAAATATGTAGTTGTTTGGGTTGTAATACAGTTTGTTTACTTTTAATGTAAATCCCTGTTATTTGTAGAACAAATTAAATTTGTTACTTACCTTGTAGTTCATTTAAAAAAACAAACCACATCAAATGACTGTTTTTGATTTTACATTCATTTTTTAAAGTAGTTTTTTTGTTATTTAAAAAAATACAAAATAAATGTGTGTTTATTTTTTACTAACATTTAGTTCATTTTTACTACAATTGTTAGTCATTTTTTGAACATTAAAAAACAAATGACAATGTTAGTTGAATTTACTGAATGTAAGTCGTCCATACTTTAAGTGAAATTTCATTTGTTTTTAACTACATTTGCAGTGGTCTTTACCTACATAGTATTCTAAGTGTATATTCCGTTTTTTCGATCTCTACCTAGAAGAGGTAACTCTTCTCTAAACACATCGGTAGTTTTGTTTAACTTAATGGTTTTAAAAATTTAATTAATTAACATATTTTTTTCAATTATTTTACTTTAGTTACAATTACAAATTACATGTAATTGCAATTAAAATTTTAATTACAAGTACATGTAATTTAAATGTAAGTGAAATGTAATTGAAATCGCCCAAGCCTGCTACTGATCGTATCCTTAGATTTCAGCAGAATGAAATCAGATTTTTTCCATTTGCAATTTTTTTTAAAATCATGGAGGCATCTAACTAACTTTTAAATCATTTTATGGAGAAACTGTAGCATGGACCAAAGAATAAAGTACACTATTGAAATCAGCATTCCCGAAAAATATAAAATAGATGGTCAGCACCTTCACGAAGAGCAAAAATATGATTGAACATGATTGCGGATACGAAATTATAATATTATGATCCTTATTATCATACACCACAATATTTAACAGTAAACTGATTGCAGTTTATTTAAAAGTAATCAGTAAACTTTGTTTTTTACATAACAACCAAAAGCTTCTAGTATTTAAAAACTTTAATTTTCTTAGTATAAATATTTACAGAAGTTAAAGCAAGAAATTTTTAAAAAACTAAAGTTTTTGGTTGTATTGAGAATTGTGCTTAACAAAAAAATTATCTAATAAACGAAAAATTTAAGGACTTTTTAAAGCAAAATTTATAATATAATATGGATTCCAATTTTTTTTTTTGTGTAAAAAGTTTAAGCATTTTAGGTTTTTACAGCTTTTAGGTTTATGCACAGTGGGCTCAAAATCTTCCTTTTTAAGCTTAAATCTGGTTTCTTAAAATCGGTTTTATAGTATGAATTACTTAGTGAAAACTTTAAACTTAAACAAAATGACCAAGTTTTTATATGTTTTTTATTACTTATTTTCTTAGTTTTTCCTAGAAACTTTGGCACATAAATTGGCTTTAAACTTTTAGATATTTTTGGGGATTAAAATACATTCAGTTTAATTCATCTCTAAAAAAAAAAGAAAACTCCAAAAGTACAGACTCATACAAACGCACGTAGCAGTTATCGTTATAATGACTCTATTTGCAAAAGCTACACTAACTATTACAATGTTTATGAGAATGTGTGTGTGCTGCCAGCATACCTATGAAACATGAGTTTTTTAAAACTTATATGCATATATTCACGTATACATTTGTATATGTGTGTGTGTAAGAACTGAGTAGGTATTAAACATGAAAAAACTGTTTTTAAATCTGTAATCGAGACCGGAATTCTTGTAATTTGTAGGCACTTTCACAATGTGCTTGTACAGTTTTAACTACTTCTTCTACTTCCTGTTTACGCCTCATCGGGCTAATGTTAAAACTCCACCCAATATGCCTTACGAGTAAAATTTTTAAACAAATGTTTTTTATTTGCTAATATCGCACATATACATACGACAACAATTGGTAGAATATTTCTTAGTTTTTGGTTAGAAGAATATTTGTATGGAACTATTCCTATAAAATAAGCATATATTTTACTTTTTACACAGGCTTACATATATTCTTACCTAGTTTTTTCGTACAGATGTTGGTAAACACAAAAAGTTGTTTATTATTTCCGAATAGCTTAAAACTATTTGAGAAATTTAAAAAATATTCGACTCTTTAAGGAAAAATACTTTAAATTTTTTGTTTGTTATACATGAGTAACCTTTTTTTGAAGCATACTAAATCCATTCGCGTTAATCATTGATATCTAGTGTCCGACCGAACAGTTCGGCCAGAAAATGCATTTGGTCTGTATTCGGTATTTTAAAGCATTATGGACAAATTTGGCGGATGGAAAAATGTTTATTGGGGTGATTAGATGCTATTTTAAGTGTCATATTTGAAGAAAAGTCTGTAGTTAAGCAATAAATTCACTGTTCGGCCTCAGAAAGTTCGGCAAAATTGAAAATAGTTCGGCGGCCGAACTTTTAACTTTATAGCTAAACTTCGGCTTTTCTCTTAAATTTTATACACAAATCGAATTAAATCGGCTCAACACACATGTTTCCCAATACCAAAATTTGTCATCATTGCCTCTAGATATCAAAAAACCGACAAAATATAGTTGTTTGGCCGAACTGTTCGGTCGGACACTATTGATATCTAACGGCTCAATAATGATTTCGGTTACTCGCTTAAATCAAATTAAAAATATTTAAGTTTACAGCTTTGCTTGGATTGACTCAAGTTTCATGCATTTAAAGATCTCATTGTATTTATCAGATCGCAAAATAAAAATACACTCAAAAAAAGTTTATCACACTTTAGAACTTAAATAGAAAACAGCGATTTTTTTTGAAAAAACATGCATTTTTTGTCCCGATTATATGATATTTAATTGGGTTTAGGTTAAATATTTGCAGAAATCATATTAAATGCTTCTAAATTCGCAAATTGTTTATTAAGTTGTTGAGGTTATACAAATTTTGTTTGCACCATAAAATTTGTTGATGCCTTTTACATTTTACTAATTAAGCTAATAAGAAGCCTTTATTTGTTTTACATTTGGGAGAAATTGAGCATAGCTTTAGTTATCACAAGCGAAATGTATTTTGAAAAAAACTGCCGCTCTACTCGTTGGGAATGAAAACATTTAATTTTTTTTCATCAATTTAGTATCTTCGTTCACTCTAGATACTTATTATCTTCTCAAGACTTGATTTTCGTAAACCAAAAAAAAATGGTAAAAAACACTTAATTGAATTTCTTAAAATGTTTAAAATGTTCAAAAAATGTTTTGCCTTTAAAAATTCCAAAATACCTTTTTGACTCGAAGGTGCTTGATTGTTATACCACCACAGCATTATTTTTGCTAAAATGTTGACGTCAAATTTTTTAGTCTTTTTACTTGGAATCAAACTTCTTTAAAAATATGTAAGCATATTGAACCTCATTTCAGAACTGATTGATAATTTAGTATTAGTCTTGTAAATTTTAATTAAAGTTAGATATATATATATTTCGCGCTTAAAAGTCGGCTTTTGAAATGACTAATATTAAAATAAAAGAAAAAGAAATTTATCTTTTTCTATTGTAGTCAACTGAAGATTTGGTTGATGCCAATGAAACAATTGTATTGTATATCATGAAAATTGACAAAAGCAACAAATAGAATATAATATGACAATATCATATTATATTTTTGGACTTGAGGTAGAACAATATTCTAACAAAATATATGAAAATATAGAAAGTCCGAAAAAACAATTTTTGTATTTTAAATACAAAAATTAAAAATTTACGGATAAAATAAAACTTTCAAATTCAGCAAAAATGTGTAGGAGTTTTAAGTCTGCATTCCGTTAAATACTCCTAAGTGTCTTTAATAAGACCTATATAATTTCAGCTGCTACGACTTGCACTCTGGACACTGCAGCAATTTTAATTGTTATAAATCACTCATTAATATAAACAACAAAGCGACACATGGACTCTATCACATGAAACCAAATTTTTAATAAATTAGTTCTTATGATAAAAGATGCTTGAAACCAAAACTCATTCAAATCGGCTCATTGGTAATATGTAAAACTGGGAAAATTCACTAATTTTCATTAATATTTTTATTTGTTTCCTAAATTTGTTATAAATTCAAAGACTGTACAAAAAAACTTTTTGGAAAAAAAAGAAGCGCTAAATTCGAAAACGTAAAAAAAAAATTGTTTGGGGTTACCACATAAAAAAGTGGGAATATCAAAAAAAATATGGCAACCCTACAAAATGTTTGTTATTTTTTTAAGCTCAGCGCATGAATTTTGCTCTAAGAGGCTGTTTTTGTATATTCATCAATAATGTATTAATGAATTTGTGGCAAAAATAAAACCATTTCGGAATATGTGTACAAATTTTAGATATCTTTACGTTTCTTAGAAATACTTAGGAACTACTTTTTCGATTTTTGACATTGTTGTTACCAAGAATTAAGTATTTTTCTGAAATAATATACCAAAAATTTAGACGATTTTCAAAACATTTATATGTACTTTTGATAAAGGGTGGTTAAATTGTAAGGGCCGATGTTGAATGTGAACCACACCTAAACGCCAAGTTTTTTTTCCGAATTTTATTGACATTTCTCTATTTCAGACTTACTCAATTTGAACCATGGAGAGATACACAATCCAACAACGTGTTAAAGTTATCCAGACTTATTATGAAAATGGGCGTTCAATCAAAATGCATATCGTGCACTTCGTCATTTTTTTGGTCAATTTGATCGTCCAAATGTGCGTACAATCGCAAAAATCGTGGAAAAATTCGAGCAAACCGGGTCTGTAGAAGATGTGAGAACACACAGTGCATGCTCGTACAGCTCGTACTGCAGAAAATATTGCTGCTGTTCGCGATAGTGTGGCTGAGAGCCGTCCACCTCAACTCGTCGTCGTGCCCAACAATTGCACCTCTCACGGTCGTCGTTGATGAACATTATGCATAAAGACTTGCATTTACACGCTTACAAGGTGCAATTGGCTCAAGAACTAAAGCCTCTTGACCATTCCAAACGTCGTGAATGGGCAGAATGGTGGCAAGAAATGGCAACAGTGGATGATCAATTTCGAAGAACATCATCTTCAGTGATGAGGCACATTTTCACCTCAGTGGATTCGTCAATAAACAGAATTGCCGCATTTGGGGCAAATGAGAATCCAAGAGTGATTGTCGAAAAACCAATGCACCCACAAAGAGTGACTGCTTAGTGCGGTTTATGGGCTGGCGGCATCATCGGGCCGTATTTTTTCCAAAATGAGGCCGGTCAGGCAATACTGTAAATGGTGTTCGCTATCGTGAGATGATAACGAACTTTTTATGGCCCGAATTGGAAGATATGGATGTGGACGATATGTGGTTTCAGCAGGACGGTGCCACTTGCCACACAGCTAACGAAACAATGGCTCTTTTGCGCAACAAATTCAATGGCCGTGTTATCTCAATTGGCCGCCAAGATCATGTGATTTGACACCTTTGGACTTTTTTCTATGGGGTTATTTGAAAGAAAAGGTGTACGTCGATAAGCCAGCAACAATTCAAGAGCTAAAGGATGAGATAATTCGGCACATTAACGGCATAGAACCTCCATTATGCCTCAGCGTCATCGAAAATTTGGACCATCGGATGGAGGTGTGCCGCCGTGGTCGCGGCGCCCATTTGGCCGATATTTTGTTCCATACATAATTGAGTAATACCAATATATCATAATAAATAAAATTACAATAATTTCCTAAATAGTTGTGTTTTATTCAAAATCAACATCGGCCCTTGAAATTTAACCACCCAACATACATTGATATTGTCTACACAAGTTTGGCAAACCCCTTTATATAACTAGCCAAAATTATTATTTATTTTTTACGAATGTTCAGAAATAACATTCTTTATCTATAAGGGTATTTAAATTACTCGCGATTGGGTTTTGTTCTAGTAAACAAATATCTCGATTTAGAGGTCTTAAACTTAAAATTACTCTAGTAACTCGAATAATTTTTAATAATTTTATTTCATTAAAATGAAAATGTAAATTATTCAAGTTCGAGGCCATACTCTATATTTCTTTATTATGACATTGTCCTAACCTAAATTATATCAAACTCGTGTTAAAGACAAAGTACAGTCTAGTTTACTCCCCCTGTTTTTGTTTATAAACGAATCAAAAAATAAAAAGGATGAAAAAACAAAAACGTGTATTGAATATCCACCAGAGGTGGACCTTGCACATAACAAACAAGTTTTCAATTTATTTTTTGATCAATGGTGATAATCTTTAAACTTCGAGCTCATATATTAGTTCTGATGTAGTTAGTAAACTAGTTTATATGAATGGGATTGTTACCGCTTTCAAAACGTGTTCTGATGATGGGAGGGGCAAATAATAAATTTGAAACAAAAAAACTGTATAGATTATTTGTTAGAACAATATCATAATAAAGAAATATAGATTATGGTCTCGAACTTGAATAATTTTCATTGCACAATTAAAGGTTCGAAAAGTTATACCCCTACTAAAAAGTATTACTTTTACATTAAAGCGGTAACTGCCAAATGGTTATTTAAAAAAAAAATCTTTTAAAAAATTCGAACTAATTTTTTTTTATAAAATCTTAACTGAAACAGAATAAATTTGTATTTTACTCGATTAACTCGATCAATCGAACCGATTGAATACCCTAATATCAATATACTAAATTTCAACTATTTATATATAAGAATAAAGAAGTAATGGAATTATGATCATATTCTACCAGTGTGCACTGGCGATTTCTGACTGGGTACTAGGTTCCAAATTGTTTTATAATTTTTGTAATTGGCCATAAAAAATGTTGTTGCCATAGCCAAATTTTTAGCAATTTTCAATTCCAAATAAATTCTCATAAATAAAACAATAACAAGTAATGGTATTTTTATGCAATATTTAATAGGGTATTCAATCGGTTAACCGTTACTCGATTAATCGATGAATTTTAGTGGAACAATTGTTCGAGTAAATTAAAATGGCCAATTTCGAGTGACGAATAACTCGAACAATTTTGTTCGAGTAATCGAGTTAATCGAGTAAATACAAATTTATTCTATTTAAGTAAATATTATATAAAAAAAAATAAAATTGTACGTCTTTAAAAAAAAATATATATATATAAAATATGTAACCATTTGGCAGTTATTATAGATAAAAAAACGTTCCCCATCGATACCTATGTCTAACATATCACATTTTTATATATTTTTTAAATATCCTTGAACAATTACAGACATTATGATCAAAGATAACAAAATATGACATAATCTCTTGTGTTTATGGCCAAAAAGGTTTGGAGGAAAATAAAAAAAAACAGTAAATCTGCAAAAAATTTAAAAAAATGCACTTTTTAAAGTAAAAAAGTAAAAAAAAAATGTTGAAAAAATCATTTAAAGCAAAGAATATCTTAAAAGGCAATTTTAAGATTAAAAATCTTAAGAAAATGACAAAAAACATCAAATATGGTTAAAAATGGCACAAAAAAGCTTATTTGTCTTCTGTGATTATGATACTCAAATAAAGGGTTAGCTTATATAGACATCGAAACTTAAAAAAAATGTAAGACCAAAAGGTCCGATTTGAAGAAATTAAGCAACATATTTATATATCTAAAGCCCTGTTTCTAGAACACGTTTTGCTTCACGTAAAAACAATAACAAAATACATGCAATGCAAAACAAAATACATGTAGTCACCCGTTCGTGTAGAGGCGAACGTGTTGTAGAAAACCAGGGGTAAATATTCAACAAAAAAAAATTCCAACAATCGCAAATTATTAGATTATTAAAATTATTATTTTTTTTGGCAAGATCGTATAAACTGAATTCATCATCTTTTGGTGTTACAGGTCGGATTTAGCCGTCACTCTCTTGACGTTCTTTCGGATCTTTATTCAACTAATTCACATATATTAACAATTATATATTTGCAAACAAAATAAAAGTATACAGAACTCTTTCGTTTATTTGTATATTATTTAAGGACTAATTTTTAGCTTGAAATTAATTAATTTTGATAAAAAAATACTTTTCGGAACTCCTAACTTTGTAAAGGGTCCGCCAAATAACTGTTTTTTTGAAAATGCTATAAAAAAAATCTACTGAATATTTTCTTTAAATTTCTTTTTTTATTTGAAAGTACAATCCTTCCGGTTAATAATGGAAAATAATTTCATTCAAATGGCTGCCTCGGCTGGCCATGCAGTAGCCTACACGATCGGGTCCGATTTTAAGCACATTATCGATTGTGTGCAGCTGTATTTCACCAATGGCTTTACGAAATATTGTTCTTTAAAGGCGTCAATTGTCTTGGCTTGTTGGCGTAACACTTATCTTTGACGGCACCCCACAAATAATAGTCCAACGGTTGTCAAATCGCTGCTCCGAGGTGGCCAAACGACATCAGCTCTGCGGCTGATAATGCGATCTTCAAAAACAGGGCGCAAAACATCGAGTGTAGCTTCGGCTGTGTGGCACGTAACGCCGTTCCCAGCGTTGTTCAAGCGTATACACAACCATATTCGTTCAGCGGAAGGATAAAACTAATTATCTGTCAAATCAGACATGAGCTAAGTGTTACCATTCACGAAATAAGCACTAGTTGAAAAAAAAAACGTTAGATGGCCGACCCTTTATTTTTTGTATGTTTTATGCATTTTTAAGGAAAAATTAATTTAATCAAATTATTAAAATTAATCGAGTTACTTGAGTAATTTCAAATCGTACTCGATTAATCGAGCAAGTTAAAAACCTCAAAATCGAGTTACTGATTTACTCGAAACAAAACAAAACCCGAGTAATTTGAATTGTCCTAATATTTAACCACGCCTAATTCGTCCAGTCTTAGAAATTTTTAAAAAGTTGTTTCATTTTTTATTCCTGACATTGAGCAGATATACGCTTTTTATGGAAAGTATTGATATGGAAAGTATCATATATGAAAGTAACACGATTTTAAAAAAGAAAATTTGCAAATTCAAATTTGTAAAAAAAAAACTTTTGGTAGTCTAACATTGCTACTCTGTTACCATGGCGTATAAGTGATATGTTTTTGAGTGTTTCAATTAATAATACTCATACGTCAATTATTCCAACTGTATTTAATAAGACTTGATTTATATTTTTAAAGCTATAAAAAACCTAATTCGTGAAAATATTATTAACCAAAAAAAAAAAAAAAAAAAAAAATGTTGCTACAAAAGAAATTAACACTGTAAACTAATTTTCCTTTTACTGTTTTAAATATAAAAAACAGAATTTCCAGAACCTCCTTAAATTCCACAAAATATCCAGCACAAAAATTTAAGGTTATCTTTATTTTATTTATTTTACTACATGATATATTTGCTCCCACAAAATATTTGTAAAAATTGTTTTTCTATGCTAAAAAAAAGGCGTTTCGCTATATTATTTCCTTTAATTTCAACGAATTATTATTTCATTTCGAACTTTTCTTTTCTTTCATTTTATTTCGATTTTTTTAAATGTTATTCTTTAACATCCGTATATAAAGTGCAACATTCTTTGCTCCATGTAAAGTTAAGTAAATACCAATGGTATGCCATTTACAGCACTTATTCACACATTCATTGAAAATCCATATATTAAAAGGAAGTATGTGTGTATGGTGGTGTATTTTGTTGGTGGATTTGTATCGAATATAAATTTGTGTTCGTTTTTAACTCTATTTTATATTGGTTTCATTTTTCCTTAAACATCATCTAAATAACATAAAATTTATATGCATTCGAACTTTTATGTACTTTAGAGTTACAGAATCGAATTACGATTTTTAAGGGCCTAAAATAATTTTTTTTAGTGTTTTTTAAAATGCTCAGCTGGTTGTAGGTTTAAACGACACAGAAGTGTTAGTTAACCAAAATTATCAATATTTGAAAATTTTACACCAAAAGTCACTATTTGTAAGGTTGATTATATTGTTAATCAGGGTTTTCAAATTTCCGTTTTTTTTTACACCCGGGAAACAGGAATTCCGTTAAACACTTCTGGGAATTTCCGTCAATGCCAAAAGTAATTATATCCTATTTGACTTTATTATTTTTGTATAAAAAAACAATATAGTTACACACAGAGAATAAATTGGTTGGAATTCATTGCAACCAAAAACAATTTTATCATTATTCAATAATTTTAATTGTAATAATTAAATTCATTATCAGATGAATTAACTTAATTAAGAACAGAATTTTTATGAAATTACCCAAAAATCTGTCACGCCATCCAAAATAATGGCTTTTATAATCAATATTAGAACAATGTTATAATCTACACTAATTTTAATACCAAAACCAAGAACTTATCGGCGATTTTGTCACTTGAATAAAATATTTGCAGTTAAATCGAATATAGTTTCGCCTGCAAAAAACAATCACTCTATCTAAAATATTAGTTTTCGTTATCAATATTAAAATAATATAAAATTTGTCTATAGTTTGGTTGTAATGTTGGAATAACCCTATGGGAATGAGAAGTCCATTGACCTACAAGTGACTGGTTAAATAATGACTTATCACAGGACTGGTATAATTTAATACTGAAGTGGGTTAAGCAGTGTCAATTGTCCTAAAATTACCAATCCTGTGACTGGTAAGGGAGGACATACCACTTAACCAGAATGCTTATTAACAAGAAAAAGCCAGTTAACCAGAATTTTACCCATTGGAAGCTGTTTAGTTTTCGTTATTTTATACGACATGTCCCTTTCTGCGACAGTCTTGTGGTATGCCCATCTTTGGTTAGTCCTGTGGCATGCCACTATGTGGTTTAAAGCAGGACAAATAACCCCCTCCTATGACAAAGCCAATGCTAAGGTTTGCCAGTTGTTTACATAGGGTAGGATTTAGCAGAGGTCCGATCTCTGGCACGAAGGACGATCTCTGTGGCACACGCAGAACCGGTCCCATTCCCCATAGGGAAATAACCGAATTTGTATTGTTTACACAAAACTATTTTTAAACAAACATATTTAAATATGAAACAAAAATAATATTCAAGGTTGAAATTTGAAAAAAACAATTTCAAATTGAGACTAGGCTAGTGGTAAATTAATTGCCTGGCAAGCAGAAGGTCGCCGGTTCGAGCCCAGTACGCGGCATAAGAATTTGTTATTATAAAATAATATAACAGTTTTTTATAGTTTCGGTAACTTTAATAAAATAGTGAGATTAGCAACCGAATTTCTGTTGTTTATGCAAATCTATTATTAGACAAATATTTAAATTTGCAACTAAAAAGTATTCAAAGTTTAATTTTAAAAAACATATTAAATTAGCAAGTTTTTTTTGTTGCTATGACCAATTAGATTTAAAAAGGGTTTCCTTACGGGCTATTTTGGTCAATAATCTTAAATTAGGTTTAGGCTAGAGGTAAAGCAATTGCCTGAAAAAAACGGAAGGTCATTGGTTAGAGACCAGTTTTGTGGAACGCATTGAGTCTATTATAGAATTTACAATCTTTAAACATAAAATTTTCAATGTTACAATAACAATTCGAAATTTGTAAATAAATGTCGGTTGTTGGGGCATTAAAACTTAATAATAGTGATAGTACGTGGAACCACTAAAATTCGGTTGGCAAAAAATTCGGTTTCAACTACAATAATTTTTGTCCTGGAAATGAATCGCTCCAAACACAAACTAAATTTATAATTTTTCGAATTTAATTATGTCTTATGTCTATTATGTCTAATAACAACTACATATTACAAAAAATCAAATCGACATCTCCAAATTAGGCATTTAAAAAATTTTTAAAAATTATTTAAAAAAAAGAAATTGTTTTATCAAATACGTGGGTCATTTGGGTTATAGGCTAAAGTGGGTTAATAAAACCCGATGAAGTCCAAGATAATTTAAGTATATTAAATGAATAAAGAAATAAAAAATAATTTTTTTTCTAATCTAGAATTTTGGGGAATTTTTATTATATATACTTTTTTTCAATATGGGACATTTTCGGTCGTCTAGCGGCACAGGTTCACGTACTCAAAAAAAAAAAAAAATGATTTCTTCCACTTCAAT
>CM037853.1:207304642-207341732 GCA_021234595.1 Delia radicum
TGTAAGTGTTTTAAATGGAATTAAATAAATATCAGAATTAAGTACACGAGAACACAGAACTTTACTTGACAAACGTTTATTAGAGGATTAAACGAATAATAGAAAAGAAACTTAAAACTAACTTATAAATATCATTTATGTTTGACATAAATAATACAGTATTTGGGTTGTATAGAGAATGATAATCACAGGGTTATCAATAACTAACATACTCCACCTCAATCCAAATACTTTACATAATATTTTCAAAAAATACAAAAATTAGACAATTTAAAAAATTAAGTTCACATTTTAATGTTCATCATATTACAAAATTTTAAAAATGTTTTTCTTTACAACATTTTGTAATAAATCTGCAATATTTTCATTTGTGCTAACATACTGAATTATAATTTCGTTGGGCCTCAAACTTCTCTCTGATATAATGATAGCGAATATCGATATGTTTGTTTCTTTTATGTGCCACAGGGGTTTTGAACAAGAAACATAGCACTCTGGTTGTCACAGTTGATTGTTGTAGGTGTACTAACATATTCAGGAAAACCAATTTCGCACAGTATACTTCTATGGAACACAACGTCCTTGGTACCCTTGGCACATTGACACGTATTCTGCCTCCATTGAACTCAAAGACACAATTTTCTGTTTCCTGGATTCCCAGGATATTGGTCCATCAGCTAGAAACAAAACGTACCCACTGTACGACTTACGATCGTTCGTATCTGAACCCCAATCAGCATCTGTGTAACAAACTAAACCATTAGTAGAATTATAACATAACGTAACCTTTAGGTTTGTGTTTAAGGTATCTTAACACATGTTTAGCTGCTAAAAAATGTTCCTTTTCGGGGTGAGTGTTGAATTGAGACAGCTTTGACACAATATGGGCGATGTCAGGACGAGATATTACTGCTAAATACATCAGGGAAACCGATCAATGACTGGTAGTTTTTTGCTTCGTAACCACTGCAATTTTCCTTCTTACACTTTTCTAAAATTATACCAGCAGCAAAAGGTGTGTTCGAAGGTTTACAGTCTGTCATCTGCCACTGTTCCAGCAACTCTTTTGTATATTTGGCTTGATGTATTGAAATGGCACCCCTCAGCCCCTCTCTTTCTATCACCATACCCAAATAATACTTGACTGGACCTCTGTTTACAGCATCGACTGTTGGTTTAAATTCGCCACAACTTCTCTCATAGTTTTTTCAGATGAGCATGCCAATAGTATGTCATCAACGTAAATAGCTATTAAAACGAGCTCACCATTTAAATTCAAAACGTACAAACAATTGTCAGTCTTGCATCGAACAAAATTTAAATCAATAAGTATTTGATTGATTTTACGATACCAATCTCTGCCGGCTTGCTTTAGCCCGTACAGCGACTTTTTCAATTTACATACACGATCTGGATGTTGTTTATTTTCAAACATTTGTGGTTGGCGCATATACACGTCCTCTTGTAGCTCACCATTGAGATATGCTGCAACAACATCAATGTGGTTTACCAAAAGTTTTTTCTGAGCAGCCACAGCCAACAGCATTCTAATTGCAGAATACCTTACGACAGGGGAGTAAGTTTCAGTATAATCGATGTTGTATTTTTGGGAGAACCCTTGTGCCACGAGACGCGCTTTATATTTTTCTACGTCTCCACTTGGGTTTCTTTTGGTGACAAATACCCACTTACACCCGATTATATTTTTATCACTTGGCTTTTCAACCAGCTCCCATGTATTGTTGTTTTGAAGAGATTCAAATTCGACTTTCATAGCATTTTTCCACTTACTTGAATTTTCGCTCTCCATTGCTTCTTGTACTGAATTTGGATCTTCTTTTACTGCAACCAATTCATTTAGAGTATCAGCAACTTCAACCACATGTACTTTCTTTGGACGACCTCTCTTTTCAGTTCTTTCTATTCGCGGCCTCCCTCTCTTTCGTTTAACACCAGCCTGATTATCATCACAATCATCTGTAGAGCTTTCATCAATATATTCTTCCCTCTGTTCTTCATTTTGTATTTGTGGAGGAATTTGTTGATCTACAACAACAGCTCTATTCATACTTATATCAACGCCAAACCAATCGTCATCATTATTTTGATCATTGCTTATTTTGTTTTTATTAATGACAGCTGATTCTAGGAGAGATTCCTCAAAAGGGCTTACGATCAAAACAACATTCAAAAGGTGTACTATTATTTAATACTTTTGTAGGACAACGGTTTCTAATGTATGTGGCCGTATTTAACGCTACAGACCACAAGGACTGCGGTAAACCAGAATCCAACAGCATACACCGGGTCATCATATACCAATGTTCTGTTTGCCCTTTCCGCAATGCCGTTCTGTTGCGGGGTATAACATACAGTTCTTTGATGTATAATACCTGCTGATGATAAATAACTTTGGAAATCATTATTTGTACACTCACAACCGTTGTCGCTACGTAAAATTTTTAGCTTTAAACCAGTCTGTTGTTCAGCATTTGTTCGAAAATCTTTGAACGCTTTCAAAGCATCAGACTTTTTCTTCAAAAAGTATATGGTGATGTACCGGGAAAAATCATCTATGAATGATATAAAATAGCGCGAACCTCCTTCACTGGTAATCCTCTTTGGGCCGCATATATCAGTGTGGACTAACTCCAATGGATGTTTTGTAAAACGTTCTCCATAATTTGTAAATGGCTGTACAGTGATCTTACACATGGCACACGTAACACAAGAAAAATTTGGATTTTCATTTATATTAATCCGCGTACAATTTCATTTTTGACATCTTTATTAAATCTTTAATATTCACATGGCCAAACCTTTTATGCCATACGTCACAGCTGGTTTTACAATTTGCCATCATCACATTTTCTTGGTGTTCTTCTCTTAAATATAACTTTGTTACAAACAATTCGCCTTTTGGTTTAGCTTCGAAAATCATTTTACCACATTTAGTTTTTGCAGTGCCTTTCTCTTCGTTAAACTCCACTTTGTTTCCATGCTTAATTATTTTTTTCACAGACAAAAAAATTGCATTTAACTTTGGCACGTAGAGAACATTGCATAGAGTAATGTCGGTAAACTCCGATTTTAATTTTACAATACCTATGCCTACTGCATCCACACAATGACACGAAGCCATCCATAACTTTGATTATGCTCTTTTAATGAAGAGAACAAATTCTTATTATTACTCATATGAGATGATGCTCCACTATCAACGACCCACTCATTATCATTTGAGTTAAAATTATCTTTAATAACACTCATAACCATTTCTTTGCTGTTACATTGCGATTTAATGTGTCCCCTCTTCCCACAAGCATAGCACCTTAGGTTTTTAAAACGGGGATTATCATTATTACCATGTTTATTGTTGTTATTATATTTTGTTTGCCATTTATTCTTAAAATTTGTATTACGTTTTAAATTCGCCGCAAAAACTTGCTCTTCGTCCATTTTAACCTTTTCTCCACGACGTTGATATTCTTCCAATATTTTGACCTTCAATTGATCTATTGAAGGTAATTTGTCTCTACTTTCCATGGCAACGATAAAACTTTCATAATCATCAGGAAGACTACAAAGCAGCACAATACTGATGAAATCATCAGGAACAGAAACATCAATTTCCTTTAGTGATTCAACCAAATTACTAAATTCATTTATTTGTTGATTATAACCAATTGATTCTTGGATTTTAAAACGTACCAGCCTTTTAAATAAATGAACTTTTCTTGCGGGGCTTCTAGCAACATAAACTGAACTTAATTTTTCCCATGCTTCTCTAGCAGTTTTACACTTTTTTATGTGTATCAATTCAGAAGGTTTAACGCTTAACGTGATGGTGGCCAATGCTTTTTGATCCAAAGCCTTCCAATGAGCTTTTTCCTCGGCTGTTGCAGTTGTTGAACAAAAAGTATCCACTACTACCCAATAATCCAACGTGATCAAAAGACTCTTCATGTGTACCGACCAACTTGGATAGTTGTCACCACTTAACTTTTCTATTTGCATAGTACTCGACATTTTTTACAAAAAACGAAAATTATACAAAACGATTTATTTTTAATTTTATTTTTAAAAATCACGAAACTTTTAACAAATACTCGACCGACTTAATTTTGATAATTTATTTGGCTTACTGGGCACATAACCAATGTAAGTGTTTTAAATGGAATTAAATAAATATCAGAATTAAGTACACGAGAACACAGAACTTTACTTGACAACGTTTATTAGAGGATTAAACGAATAATAGAAAAGAAACTTAAAACTAACTTATAAATATCATTTATGTTTGACATAAATAATACAGTATTTGGGTTGTATAAGAGAATGATAATCAAAGGGTTATCAATAACTAACATAAAATTTATTTTATTCATAAATGAAATCTAATTTTAACTCGTTTTGTTTCTGTCAAATTTCTATCAATACGTTGTTTAAATAGATGATAAAATCCATTTCAAACACAGTTCAAAATTTTATTTTCGGGTTATAATTTTTTTATATTTTTAGATATTTTTGCTTTTATTTCGGTTAATGATTTTATGATTGACACCTTGATTTTCGTGAATTTAATCGTATTTTAGTTTTAATATTTTTATTCATACTTTATATATTACCCTGATATCCGAACTGGATATAGACCTTTAAATTTTTTCAGCTTTTGCACAAAAATATATTTTAGGTAATTGATTTTTTTTGTTAAACGTTGTTTTTTTAATTCGATTTTTAATTTAAAATTTTTTTATTTTTGTAATTGTATTAAATACAAAGTTGTATACATCTCACTTCATATTAGCTATCGATATAAACTAGTTTTAATTAGTTTTTATTATCATTAGGTTATGGTAATTTTTCGTTATTTTGAATTCAATAAAGTTATGAATTTTATAATGTTGCACTAAATGTCGGTGTTATGATTTCTCACTAGATGGTAAGATAGGGAAACATAAATGGGACCACTATATGACCATGGTTGGAAGGGGGAAATATTATGTGTTAACACCTATACACATTCGGTCAACAGTATGTCTTCAACTTCCTTTACACATCTTCCGTTGCTCTCTCTCTTCATTCCATGTAATTAAAAAAAGGAATTGATTACACCAGAAGATTTAGAGAAAGATGTAGAAGATCTTACACAAATGATACAGACTGCAGCGTGGGAAAGTACACCCACCCCAAGAATAACAAACAATGTGAACCGATACCCAGCAAACATATTAAATATGATCTCACAAAAACGAAAACTTCGTAAAAAATGGCAACAAACTAGGTACCCAAATGATAAAACACGCCTAAATAGAATGAGTAAAGACTTATCAAACGCGATAAAAGCTTATAAAAGTGAATCCTACAATAAATATCTTACAGAATTGAATAATCAAAAATACTCAGACTATTCTCTATGGAAAGCGACAAAAACTTTAAAAGGCCAACAACAACAAATCCTCCTATTCGAACAAACAGCAACCAGTGGGCAAAAACCAATAGCCAGAAAGCAGACTTGTTTTCAGACTACTTAGCGACTACATTCTCTATGGAAGGAAATCTCAACCAAATCGAGCCGCTAGATCCATATTATGCTCAGATTAATGAGGAGAACGTTGAACAAGTATCACCTATAGAGGTATGGGAACAAATTAATACCAACCTTAAAATAAAAAAATGTCCTGGTTTTGATCTGATTACCACGGAAGTGCTACGAAATCTTCCAAGTAATACTATTCAACACCTAACACAACTTTTTAATGCATCCATCCGGCTGAAATATGTCCCTAGCCTATGGAAAGTGGCTGAAGTTATTATGATCCCAATGCCGGGAAAGGAATTACATAACGTTAGCTCTTACAGACCAATTTCGATATTACCCACAATTTCAAAACTCTATGAAAAATTACTTTTAAAAAGAATTAAAGAAGTCATTGATCGTAATAACACAATTCCCAAACACCAATTTGGATTTAGAAATAAACATTCCACTATAGATCAAGTTCATCGGATCACACACGTTGTAGAAAAGGCTCTAGAAGAAAAAAAGATATGCTCTGCCATTTTTCTGGATGTTTCCCAGGCGTTTGATAAGGTTTGACATGAAGGATTTATTGCAAAACTCGCATCTCAACTACCCACCAATTACTGTGACCTGCTTAAATCGTATTTAGAAGAAAGATATTTTCGAATAAAACATGAAGAAGTATATTCAGATTTAAAAGAAATAAAGGAGGGCGTTCCACAGGGAAGCATTTTGGGACCAATTCTGTACCTTTTATACACGTGTGATGTAACAGAGTTAGAAAATACAACAATGGCGACTTTTGCTGATGACACAGCTATTCTCTCAGTAGCGGCAACTGTCGATGAATCAACACGAACCCTACAAACTGCTCTCGATCTGGTAATAGAATGGACGAACAAGTGGAAATTGAAATTAAACGCAACTAAGTCTGTACATATAGACTTTACAAACAAACCCATAAGACATATTCCAATAGTAATAGATAATGTAGAGCTGCCCTATGGAAATAAAGCGAAATATCTCGGCATGACCTTAGATGCAAAACTCCGATGGAAGGAACATATCAAAACCAAATGTGTGGAACTCGAACTTAAATATAAAAAGCTAAAATGGCTAATAGGAAGAAAGTCAACGCTATCGATCGAAAACAAGCTATTAATTTACAATCAAATGTTAAAACCAATATGGACATACGGTGCACAACTCTGGGGCTGTGCTGCAAAAAGTCATATAAATTCAATACAACGTTTTCAAAACAAAGTTTTGAAAAACATCGTCAATGCACCATGGTACATCCGAATATCTGATCTCCATCGTGACCTGAGTGTGGAAATGGTATCCTCTGTTATTCATAATCTTGCAACAAAACATCATGAAAGGCTGCAAGAACATGTCAACCCGGAAGCATCATCCCTGGTTAATGTAACAGGAATTGAGCGCCGACTCAAACGTATAAAACCCTACGACCTCGTCAGAACCGTTAATGTCGTCCCTTAATGGCATAACGTATCAACACACCATATATTTTCATCATAAAATATATATATATTTTTATTAACCAATCTATATGAAATAAATTGCTTGTTAGTTTTTATTAAACTAGTTGCAGTAATAAATAAATAAATAAAAAAAAAAAAAAAAAATTACATTAAAAATTTAATTATTTCAACAATGTATTCAATTACAATTATTATCAATTATAACATTCAGTAATAATGAAAATAATAATAAGACTGCACTACAAAATTTACCCTAAATCGAACACAACGGTACCGAGCAGTGATCCTACATATTTCGGTCACGCTGATTTCAATGGAGTACCCAGTTTTTGCACTTATGACCAGATTTTTCGCAAATTTACATTTCTTTTTTTTATGTTTTAATATCTTACAATATAAAAATGTTAAGTTTCCTTCGATCTTCTTTATTTTATTCTTCTTAGTTCCCTGAAGAAGTCACCTAATGTGGAGACGAAATATTGGAAATAAATATTTAATTAATAAATGATCTTAAGCTCGTTTAAACTTAAAAGAATATCTTGCAATACTGTTTATGAATTTAGATTTTGTATGTTATATTATAAAGAAAGCTCTTGAAAATTATATTTATTTAACTTTACCAGTCTTTAAAAATGAAATGCCCCTTTTGCTTTAGGTTGTACGACTCTGTTTTATTTAATATTGTAGAAACAATTAGTCAGCTTTGTGTGATGTCCAAAAAAGAAGTGTACGATAATATTAAAAATTTTAATATGCTAGCCAAACATCATTTTAAAAAGAACAATATTAATGCAAATATCAATATCAAAATAAGCTGTTTAACAAGTGAGAATAACGGGGATACAGTTAATTTGTTTTCTCATGTTACTAGCGTTGCATTAGGTTGCTATTAAGTCCTCACTAATATACATAGTGAGCTAATGAAACGAAGAGTATATTAGACAAATTAACAAAATCTCAGTTATTAACCTTACAACGGCTACTTAGAAGAATAATAATAATTTTGTTGTTAATGATGATTGTGGTTAATGATAATTACTAAACTATGGTAATTAATTCTTAATTTTTTAAACATAATAATGAAGTTAGAGTTTATGTGAATAATGAAATGTTATACATAATATTATTAACAAAATAATAATTAGAAGCATTAATAATAATATTAATAAAATAGTTAATAAAATTATAATAACAAGTTAATAATATTAATTATAATATAAACTGAGTTAGGTACATATAATTTTGTTTTTTAGATAATTTAATTAGGCAAACGGTTGAAGATATTAATATTTTCTGCAACAAATACATTTTACCATACGTTATAAGACGGGCAATATATAATTGGGTTGGCAGAATTAAATTATTATATGGCGTTATACAAAACAATGTATTGCCCCATGTTAAAAAAATATAAATTGATTAACCCATTTTACACTATCATTGCTTTAAAGCAATACCTTTATTTAAGGTACGATAATTTTGGATCGGAGGGTGGAATAATAACGTAGTAAAAGGCATGTGAGGTAAAAAGCATTTAAGGTCCTTACTATACAAATAATTTTAAAAAAAAACTGTAAAGCTATTGTTCCAGGGTTGCCTTATAATTAATTAAAAAAAAATACAATTTTTGACATTTTTTATACCACTTTTTTGAAAAATTATTAATTTATAAAAGAAGATTTGCTTAAGGACATATGGGAAATTTTTTGTACAGTATGTACTGTTTATGTAAAATTAAGAGATGTGATCAAGAAATTTCCGATATTGTATAAACTTTAATATTTAGAAAATTACTTAATTTTCTTTTTTTATTTACAAAATTATCTATATTCTTTCAACAGACAAAAAAAAATAAAAATTGAGTCCCAGTCTTGCCATATTACAATTTTGAAAAATTATCTAAAATCGCAAATATTTTTAAAAAATTCTCAAAAATCATGAAAATCCGATAGATCAAATTGTGTATTACGGTTTGATAGATATTTGCTTTAGCAACAAATAAAATTTATAGTTAAAAAAAAAAAAAAACTTAACCCATTAAGTATACACAAAGCGTCAAAGTTTGAATTTAAACCATTACCATTACATCTTTCTACCAAATTTCGTCAGAAAGTTATATATAAGATTGGTTAAGTTGTGGAAAACTGACGTCTATATTTTGAAATCAATAACATCCTACTCAAAATTTTAATACTAACTCGAAAATTTTCATTGAAAATATTTTAGATGAATATCACAATTTAAAATATCAAACTTCAAAAATTTTAGTTTGACATAAAAATTGTAGATTGTTAGATTTCAAATGGGCTTTTATAATCAAACCATACTATTTAGCCCCGGTATTCAATTTAACAAATATATTTTCTCTGGATTGGATAGTATCAAATTATATCAAACTCAATGTAATATAATCCATTTTTATACAATACGATCTACAATTTTTCGGATCAAATTGTATTTCTATTATATATAAAGAAATATTAAATTTGATACATTTCTTTGGTGCATCATATTAATTTTTTATAATCGGGTATACATACATACCTGCAAGTGAGTTTTATGAGTGTACGGATTAGATGTAATAGCACTGTTGAAGGCAGTAGTAGCGATAGCGATAACATTTGATAGCGATAACGTTTCGGAAGATTAACTTTTTTTAGCAAATTGTCAAAATTGAAGAATTATATATTTTCATATTTATTTTCATAATTTTCCGTACACTCAGGGAACTTCTACTTTAAAAATATGTAGTTGTTTGGGTTGTAATACAGTTTGTTTACTTTTAACGTAAATGCCAGTTATTTGTAGAACAAATTAAATTTGTTACTTACCTTGTGGTTCATTTAAAAAAAAACCAACCACCTCAAATGACTGTTTTAGAATTTTACATTATTTTTTACAGTAGTTTTTTGTTATTTAAAAAAATAAAAAAAATAAATGTGTGTTTATTTTTTACTAACATTTAGTTAATTTTTACTACAATTGATAGTCATTTTTGAACATTAAAAAACAAATGACAATGTTAGTTGAATTTACTGAAATGTAAGTCGTCCATACTTTAAGTGAAATTTCATTTGTTTTTAACTACATTTGCAGTGGTCTTTACCTACATAGTATTCTAAGTGTATATTCCATTTTTTTCGATCTCTACCTAGAAGAGGTAACTCTTCTCTAAACACATCGGTAGTTTTGTTTAACTTAATGGTTTAAAAATTTAATTAATTACATATTTTTTTCAATTATTTTACTTTAGTTACAATTACATGTTATTGCAATTAAAAATTTTAATTACAAGTACATGTAATTAGTAATTGCATTGCTTCCAATTACAATTAGATGTAATTGTAATTGATTTTTTTATATGTCAATTACAATTAATTGTAATTTTTTTTAGTCCTTCATTTCAATTGCAATTACTTGTGATTGTAATTGAAAAAAATCAATTACTAATTACATGTAATTTAAATGTAAGTGAAATGTAATTGAAATCGCCAAAGCCTGCTACTGATCGTATCCTTAGATTTCAGCAGAATGAAATCAGATTTTTTCCATTTGCAATTTTTTGTATATAAAAAAATCATGGAGGCATCTAACTAACTTTTAAATCATTTTATGGAGAAACTGTAGCATGGACCGAAGAATAAAGTACACTATTGAAATCAGCATTCCCGAAAAATATAAAATAGATGGTCAGAACCTTCACGAAGAGCAAAAATATGATTGAACATGATTGCGGACACGAAATTATAATATTATGATCCTTATTATCATACACCCACAATATTTAACAGTAAATGATTGCAGTTTATTTAAAAAGTAATCAGTAAACTTTGTTTTTTACATAACCTCTACTATTTAAAAACTTTAATTTTCTTAGTATAAATATTTACAGAAGTTAAAGCAAGAAATTTTTAAAAAAAACTAAAAGTTTTTGGTTGTATTGAGAATTGTGCTTAACAAAATAATTATCTAATAAACTAAAAATTTAAGGACTTTTTAAAGCAAAATTTATAATATAATATGGATTCCAATTTTTTTTTTGTGTAAAAAGTTTAAGCATTTTAGGTTTTTACAGCTTTTAGGTTTATGCACAGTGGGCTCAAAATCTTCCTTTTTAAGCTTAAATCTGGTTTCTTAAATTGGGTTTTATAGTATGAATTACTTAGTGAAAACTTTAAACTTAAACAAAATGACCAAGTTTTTATATGTTTTTTATTACTTATTTTCTTAGTTTTTCCTAGAAACTTTGGCACATAAATTGGCTTTAAACTTTTAGATATTTTTTGAGGATTAAAATACATTCAGTTTAATTCATCTCTAGAAAAAAAAGAAAACTCCAAAAGTACAGACTCATACAAACGCACGTAGCAGTTATCGTTATAATGACTCTATTTTGCAATAGCTACACTTACTATTACAATGTTTATGAGAATGTGTGTGTGCTGCCAGCATACCTATGAAACATGAGTTTTTTAAAACTTATATGCATACACAAGGATATTCACGAATACATTTGTATGTGTGTGTGTGTAAGAACTGAGTAGGTATTAAACATGAAAAAACTGTTTTAAATCTGTAATCGAGACCGGAATTCTTGTAATTTGTAGGCACTTTACAATGTGCTTGTACAGTTTTAACTACTTCTTCTACTTCCTGTTTACGCCTCATCGGTCTAATGTTAAAACTCCACCCAAGATGCCTTACGAGTAAAATTTTAAACAAATGTTTTTTTTTTTGCTAATATCGCACATATACATACGACAACAATTGGTAGAATATATCTTAGTTTTTGGTTAGAAGAATTTTTGTATGGAACTATTCCTATAAAATAAGCATATATTTTAGTTTTTCGTACAGATGTTGGTAAACACAAAAAGTTGTTTATTATTTCCGAATAGCTTAAAACTTAAAAGACTATTTAGGAATTTAAAAAAATTCGACTCTTTAAGGAAAAATATTTTAAATTTTTTCTTTGTATGACATGAGTAACCATTCGCGTTAATCATTGATATCTAACGGCTCAAAAATTATTTCGGTTGCTCGCTTAAATCATATTAAAAATATTTAGGTTACAGTTTTGCTTGGATTTAACTAAAGCTGCATGCATTTAAAGATCTCATTGTATTTATAAGATCGCAAAAATAAAAAATACACTCAAAAAAAAGTTTATCACACATTAGCACTTAAATAGGAAACCACGATTTTTTTGAAAAACATGCATTTTTGTCCGATTTTATGATATTTAATTGGGTTTAGGTTAAATATTTGCAGAAATCATATTAAATGCTTCTAAATTCGCAAATTGTTTATTAAGTTGTTGAGGGTTTACAAATTTTGTTTGCACCATAAAATTTAAAGTCCTTAAAATTTGTTGATGCCTTTTACATTTTACTAATTAAGCTAATAAGAAGCCTTTATTTGTTTTACATTTTGGAGAAATTGAAGCATAGCTTTAGTTATCACAAAGCGAAATGTATTTTGAAAAAAAACTGCCGCTCTACTCGTTGCGATTGAAAAAATTTAATTTTTTTTTATCAATTTAGTTCTTCGTGAAGATTCACTCTAGATACTTTATTATCTTCTCAAGACTTGATTTTCGTAAACCAAAAAACAAATGGTAAAAAAATTAATTGAATTTCTCAAAATGTTTAAAATGTTCAAAAAATGTTTTGCCTTTAAAAATTCCAAAATACCTTTTTGACTCGAAGGTGCTTGATCTGTTATACCACCACAGCATTATTTTTTGCTAAAATGTTGACGTCAAATTTTTTAGTCTTTTTACTTGGAATCAAACTTTTTTAAAAATATATAAGCATATTTGAACCTCATTTCAGAACTGATTGATAATTTAGTATTAGTCTTTTTAAATTTTAATTAAAGTTAGATATATATATTTCGCGCTTAAAAGTAGGCTTTTGAAATGACTAATATTAAAATAAAAGAAAAAGAAATTATCTTTTTCTATTGTAGTCAACTGAAGATTTGGTTGATGCCAATGAAACACATGTATTGTTTATCATGAAAATTATCAAACATTTTAAAAAGCAACAAATAGAATATAATATGACAATATCATACTAGATTTTTGGACTTGAGGTAGAACAGTAACAAAATATATAAAAATATAGAAAGTCCGAAAAAACAATTTTTGTATGTATTTTTAATACAAAAATTAAAAAAATGTTGGATAAAAGAAAAACTTTCAAAATTCAGCAAAAATGTTTAGTAGTTTTAAGAGCTTATGTCTGCATTCCGTTAAATACTCCTAAGGGTCTTTAATAAGACCTATATAATATCAGCTGCTACGAATTGCAACTCTGCACACTCCAGCAATTTGAATTGAGATAAATCACTCATTAATATAAACAATAAAGCGACGCATGGACTCTATCACATAAAAACCAAATTTTTAATAATTAGTTCTTATTGATAAAAGATGCTTGGAACTAAAAATCATTCAAATCGGCTCATTGATAATGTGTAAAACTGGGAAAAATTCACTCATTTTCATTACTTTTTCATTAATATTTTTATTTTGTTTCCTAAATTTGTTATAAATTTAAAGACTGTACAAAAAAAAACTTTTTTGGAAAAAAGAAGCGCTAAATTCAAAAACGTAAAAAAAAATTGTTTTGGGTTACCACATAAAAAAGTGGCAACTATCAAAAAATATATGGCAACCCTACAAAAATGTTTGTTACTTTTTTGAGCTCAGCGCATGAATTTTGCTCTAAGAGCAAAATAATGTATTAATGAATTTGTAGCAAAATAAAACCATTTCGGAATATGTGTACAAATTTTAGATACCTTTACGTTTCTTAGAATTACTTAGGAACTATTTTTTTCGATTTTTGACAATTGTTGTTACCAAGAATTAAGTATTTTTCTGAAATAATATACCAAAAATTTAGACGATTTTCAAAACAATTATATGTATTTTTGATACATTTATATTGTCTACACAAGTTTGGCAAACCCCTTTATATAACTAGCCAAATTTTATTATTTATTTTTACGAATGTTCAAAAATAACATTCTTTATCTATAAGGGTATTTAAATTACTCTGGATTGGTTTTGTTCTAGTAAACAAATAACTTGACTTAGAGGTTTTAAACTTACTCGTTTAATCGAGTAAGAGTAACTCGAATAATTTTAATAATTTTATTTCATTAAAATGAAAATTATTCAAGTTCGATGCCATACTCCATATTTCTTTATTAGGACATTGTCCTAACCTAAATTATATCAAACTTGTATAAAAGACAAAGTACAGTCTAGTTTACTCCCCCTGTTTTTGTTTATAAACGAAACAAAAAATAAAAAGGAGGAAAAAAACAAAAACGTGTAACCTTGCACATAACAAACAAGTTTTCAATTTATTTTTTGATCAATGGTGATAATATTTAACTTCGATGTAGTGAGTAAACTAGTTTATATGAATGGAATTGTTACCGCTTTCAAAACGTGTTCTGATGATGGGAACCTAGAAAATTCCCGAAATAGATCTATCAATATCGTGAAATTGTCAAATAATAAATTTGAAAACAAAAAACTCTATAGATTATTTGTTCGGACAATATCCTAATAAAGAAATATAGATTATGGTCTCGAACTTGAATAATTTTCATTGCACAATTAAAGGTCGAAAAGTTATACCCCTACTAAAAAAGTCTTACATTTACATTAAAGCGGTAACTGTCAAATGGTTATATTTAAAAAAAAAATATTTTTAAAAAATACGAACTAATTTTTTTTTATAACATCTTAACTGAAACAGAATAAATTTGTATTTACTCGATTAACTCGATCCGATTGAATACCCTATTATCAATATACTAAATTTCAACTATTTATATATAAGAATAAAGAAGTAATGGAATTATGATCATATTCTACCAGTGTGCACTGGCGATTTCTGACTATGTACTAGTTCCAAATTTTTTTATAATTTTTGTAATTGGCCATAAAAAATGTTGTTGCCATAACCAAATTTTTAGCAATTTCCAAATTCTCATAAATAAAACAATAACAAGTTATTCTATTTTATGCAATATTGAATAGGGTATTCAATCGGTTAACCGTTACTCGATTAATCGATGAATTTTAGTGGAACAATTGTTCGAGCAAATTAAAATGGCCAATTTCGAGTAACGAATAACTCGAACAATTTTGTTCGAGTAATCGAGTTAATCGAGTAAATACAAATTTATTCTATTTCAGTAAATATTATATAAAAAAAAATAAAATTGTACGTCTTTAAAAAAAAAATATATATAAAATATGTAACCATTTGGCAGTTATTATAGATAAAAAACGTTCCCTATCGATACCTATGTCTAACATATCACATTTTTATATATTTTTTTAATATCCTTGAACAATTACAGACATTATGATCAGAGAATACAAAATATGACAAAATCTGTTGTGTTTATGGCCAAAAAAGTTTGGTGAAAATAAAAAAAAAAAAACGGCAAATCTGCAAAAAAATTTAAAAAAAAATGCATTCTTCAAAAGAAAAAGTAAAAAAAAAATGATGAAAAAATCATTTAAAGCAAAAAATATCTTAAAAGGCAATTTTAAAGATTCAAAATCTTAAGAAAAATGACAAAAAACATCAAATATGGGTAAAAATTTGTCTTCTGTGACTATGATACTCAAATAAATGGTTAGCTTCGAAACTTAAAAAAAAATGTAAGACCAAAAGGTCCGATTTGAAGAAATTAAGCAACATATTTATATATCTAACGCCCTGTTTCTAGAACACGTTTTGCTTCACGTTCGTCTAAAAACAATAACAAAATACATGCAATGGAAAAAACCAAATACATGTACTCACCCGTTCGTGTAGAGGCGAACGTGTTGTAGAAACCAGGGGTAAATATTCAACAACAAAAAATTCCTACAATCGCAAAATTATTAGATTATTAAAATTATTATTTTTTTGCAAGATCGAATAAACTGAATTCATCATCTTTTGGTGTTACAGGTCGGATTTAGCCGTCACTCTTGACTTTCTTTCGGATATTTATTCAACTAATTCACATATATTAACAATTATATATTTGCAAACAAAATAAAATTATACAAAACTCTTTCGTTTATTTGTATATTATTTAAGGACTAATTTTTAGTTGAAATTAATTAATTTTGATAAAAAAAAATACTTTTCGGAACTCCTAATTTTGTAAAGGGTCCGCCAAATAACTTTTTTTTGAAAATGTTATAAAAAAAAAACTACTGAATATTTTCTCAAATTTCTTTTTTTATTTAAAAGTACAATCCTGCCGGTAAATAATGGAAAATAATTTCATTCAAATGGCTGCCTCGGCTGGCAATGCAGTAGCCTACACGATCGGTCCAATTTTTAGCACATTATCGATTGTGTGCAGCTGTATTTCACCAATGGCTTTACGAATATTGTCCTTTAAAGCGTCAATTGTCTCTGGCTTGTTGGCGTAACACTTATCTTTGACGGCACCCCACAAATAATAGTCCAACGGTGTCAAATCATCATCAGCTCTGCGGCTGATAATGCGATCTTCAAAAACAGGGCGCAAAACATCGAGTGTAGCTTCGGCTGTGTGGCACGTAGCGCCGTTCCCAGCGTTGTTCAAGCGTATACACAACCATATTCGTTCAGCGGAAGGATAAAACTAATTATCTGTCAAATCAGACATGAGCTAAGTGTTACCATTCACGAAATAAGCACTAGTTGAAAAAAAAACGTTAGATGGCCGACCCTTTATTTTTTGTATGTTTTATGCATTTTTAAGGAAAAATTAATTAAATCAAATTATTAAAATTAATCGAGTTACTTGAGTAATTTCAAAATCGTACTCGATTAATCGAGCAAGTTAAAAAACCTCAAAATCGAGTTACTCATTTACTCGAACAAAACAAAACCCGAGTAAGTTGAATGTCCTAATATTTAACCACGCCTAATTCGTCCAGTCTTAGAAATTTTAAAAAGTTGTTTCATTTTTTATTCTTGACATTGAGCAGATATACGCTTTTTATCTAGACAATTGATGTGGAAAGTATCATATATGAAAGTAACACGATTTAAAAAAGAAAATTGCAAATTCAAATTTGTAAAAAAAAACTTATGGTAGTCTAACATTTGCCACTCGGCTAATCATTATAACTAAGTCATCATGTGGAACCATGGCTTATGAGTGATATCCCTATGAGGAATGGGACCGGTCCTGCGTATGCCACAGGATCGGTCGCTTCGTGCCAGAGACCGGTCCTCTGCTAAACCCTACACTATGTAAACAACTGGCAACTTTAACATGGGCTTGTCATAGGAGGGGGTCATTTGTCCTGCTTTAAACCACATAGTGGCATGCCAAAGGACTAACCAAAGATGGGCATGCCACAAGACTGTCGCAAAAGGAACATGTCGGAGGACTAACCAAAACGGACTAACCACATGTCTATCCTGAAAGGGACAAGTCGTACAATTTAATAATGTTTAATGTAAAAAATGGTAGAAAATGAAACAATAAATTTCTAACTCATTGGTTTTTTTAGTCAATATGTATACCAGGTAGGTGATATGCCCTACTTCTACCAATCACGAAACTAGTCTTTTTAGATCAATTTACACTACATAACTCACATCAACTGTAAATAATACAAGTAAATAAAGTCCTGTGATAAGTCCTTTTCCAGCAGTCCAGGTTCTTTTAGGTAAATTTCCGCATGCCGATAATTTTTTCATAAACCCAAAAAAAAACATAAATATCGACAAAAAAACACAAAATTAATAATTTTTAGTTTAAAAAATAAACGAAAACTAAACAGCTTCCAATGGGTAAAATTCTGGCCAACTGGCTTTTTCTTGTTAATAAGCATTCTGGTTAAGTGGTATTTTCCTCCCTTTACCAGTCACAGTATTTATAATTTTAGGACAATTGACACTGCTTAACCCACTTCAGTATTAAATTATACCAGTCCTGTGATAAGTCAATCTTTAACCAGTCACTTTTAGGTCAATTTTCTTCTCATTCCCCATAGGGATATTTTGAATGTTTCAATTAATAATACTCATACTGTATTTAATAAAAACTGTATTTAATAAAAACTTGATTTATATTTTTGAAGCTATAAAAAACCTAATTCGTGAAAATATTATTAACCAAAAAAAAATGTTGCTACAAAAGAAATTAACACTGTAAACTAATTTTCCTTTTACTACTTTAAATATAAAAAAAGAATTTCTAGAACCTCCTTAAATTCCACAAAATATTCAGCACAAACATTTAAGGTTATCTTTATTTTATTTATTTTTACCACATGATATATTTGCTCCCACAAAATATTTGTAAAAATTGTTTTTCTATGCTAAAAAAAAAAGGCGTTTCGCTATATATTTCCTTTAATTTCAACGAATTTTTATTTCATTTCGAACTTTTCTTTCATTTTATTTCGATTTTTTTAAATGTTATTCTTTAACATCCGCATATAAAGTGCAACATTCTTTGCTCCATGTAATGTTAAGTAAATACCAATGGTATGCCATTTACAGCACTTATTCACACATTCATTGAAAATCCATATATTAAAAGGAAGTATGTGTGTGTAGTTTTGTTGGTGGATTTGTATCTGAATATAAATTTGTGTTCGTTTTTAACTCTATTTTATATTGGTTTCATTTTTCCTTAAACATCATCTAAATAACATAAAATTTATATGCATTCGAACATTTTATGTACTTTAGAGTTACAGAATCGAATTACGAATTTTAAGGGCCTAAAATAATTTTTGTTTGGTGTTTTTTTTAATGCTCAGCTGGTTATAGGTTTTAACGACACAGAAGTGTTAGTTAACCAAAAATTATCAATATTTGAAAATTTTACACCAAATAGTCACTATTTGTAATATTGATTATATTGTTAATCAGGGTTTTCAAATTTCCGTTTGTTTTTTTTACACCCGGGAAACAGGAAATTCCGTTAAACACTTCTGCGAATTTCCGTCAATGCCAAAAGTAATTATATCCTATTTGACTTTATTATTTTTGTATAAAAACAACAATATAGTTACACACAGAGAATAAATTGGTTGGAATTCCATTGCAACCAAAAACAAATTTTATCATTATTCAATAATTTTAATTGTAAATAATTAAAATTCATTATCAGAAGAATTAAACTTAATTAAGAACAGAATTTTTATGAAATTACCCAAAAATCTGTCACGCCATCCAAAATAATGGCTTTTATAATCAATATTAGAACAATGTTATAATCTACACTAATTTTAATACCAAAAACCAAGAACTTATCGGCGATTTTGTCACTTGAATAAAATATTTGCAGTTAAAATCGAATATTAGTTTCGCCTGCAAAAAACAATCACTTTATCTAAAATATTAGTTTTCGTTATCAATTTTAAAATAATATAAAATTTTTCTATAGTTTGGTTGTAATGTTAGAATAACCCTATGGGGAATGAGAAGTCAATTGACCTAAAAGTGACTGGTTAAATAATGACTTATCACAGGACTGGTATAATTTAATACCGAAGTGGGTTAAGCAGTGTCAATTGTCCTAAAATTACCAATCCTGTGACTGGTAAAGGGAGGACATACCACTTAACCAGAATGCTTATTAACAAGAAAAAGCCAGTTGACCAGAATTTTACCCATTGGAAGCTGTTTAGTTTTCGTTTATTTTATACGACATGTCCCTTTCTGCGACAGTCTTGTGGTATGCCCATCTTTGGTTAGTCCTGTGGCATGCCACTATGTGGTTTAAAGCAGGACAAATAACCCCCTCCTATGACAAGCCAATGCTAAGGTTGCCAGTTGTTTACATAGGGTAGGGTTTAGCAGAGGTCCGGTCTCTGGCACGAAGGGACCGATCCTGTGGCACACGCAGAACCGGTCCCATTCCCCATAGGGAAGTAACCGAATTTGTATTGTTTACACAAAACTATTTTTAGACATACATATTTAAATATGAAACAAAAATAATATTCAAGGTTGAAATTTGAAAAAAACAATTTCAAATTGAGTTTAGGCTAGTGGTAAATTGATTTCCTGGCAAGCAGAAGGTCGCCGGTTCGAGCCCAGTAATAAAATAATATAACTGTTTTTTATAGTTTCGGTAACTTTAATAAAATAGTGAGATTAGCAACCGAATTTCTGTTGTTTATGCAAATCTATTATTAGACAAATATTTAAATTTGCAACTTAAAAGTATTCAAAGTTTAAATTTTAAAAAAACATATACATAAACAATATTGGGTTTAGGCTAGAGGTAAAGTAATTGCCTGACAAACGGAAGGTTGTTGGTTAGAAACCAGTTAGCGGTATAGTATTTTTTATTAATACAATAAATTTTGTGGAACGCATTTGAGTCTATTTACAAAATATTACAATCTATAAACATAAAATTTTCAATTGTTACAATAACAATTCGAAATTTGTAAATAAATGTCGGTTGTTGGGCGTTAAAACTTAATAATAGTGATAGTACGTGGAACCACTAAAATTCGGTTGGCAAAAAATTCGGTTGCAACTACAATAATTTTTGTCCTGGAAATGAATCGCTCCAAACATAAACTAAATTTATTATTTTTCGACTTTAGTTATGTCTTTAATAACAACTATTATATTACAAAAATCGAAATCGACATCTCCAAATTAGGCATTTAAAAAAGTTTTAAAATTAATTAGAAAAAAAGAAATTGTTTTATCAAATTCGTGGGTCATTTTGGATTATAGTCTAAAGTGGGTTAATAAAACCCGATGAAGTCCGAGATAATTTTGAGTATATTAAATGCATTAAAAAATAATTTTTTTCTAAACTTTAAATTTTGGGAATTTTTTTAATAATACACATTTTTTTCCAGTATGGTCCATTTTCGGTAGTCTAGCGGTACAGGTTCACGTACTCAAAAAAAATGATATCTTCCACTTAAAACCATTCGTAATAAAACTGGGATTACACCCCCAATTAAGAGACACCCTAATAAATATAGTATAACTAAATCTTATGATATTTAACACAAAATTTATTTTTTTCAACTTTTTACAAAATAATCAATTTTCAAAAATACTACTCAAATTTACATTTTGATTGAGTTCGTTATAGTCGTAATCGATATTTTAAAACAAAAGGTTAAATCCTCAATACATTTACTCTAAGAGCCCTTTATTTTAAGGTTACAGTTACCTTCTAGTTGAAACTCTTTTAAGGGAGTACTACTTCTTTCTATAAACTTAACATTAGATACATACACTTTTTTGTTATATTTTCTTTGTCAAATATTTAAAAATTGAGTTCAGTAGAACGAACACACACTCACACACTTAAATAATGACTTTTTTACTACATCCTTCTTTTTTCGGGGTGTTAAAGAATGTTTAAGTAATAAATATTATAGTGCGGTAGGAGTATTATTTACTGATGTACTTATTTCAAAATAAACTTACAATTTATTTTTTATTTTTTTATAACATTTTAAGATTATTTTTTTTTTTAATAATAACAACATTAAATTAAAAAGATATTTAATAAAGAACTTTTAATAAAGAACGTTTACACCCGAATACTTAAAGAAATTCTGGATTTGTATATAAAATCAACAATGCGTATGAGTTATATTTTCTAACTAACAAATCAATAACACGTATACGCCACAGTGTTAAGTGAGTAAACAAAATTTATTTGATATAGGAAATTATAAGAATGAATATGTTTTTCACTGAATTTAGTTCTTTTTAAGAATTTTCATTCTACTTTTACTTTTTTTCTTTTGTTAAAAGTCGCACAAAAATTTCATTTAAAATCCCACATTTCTTATCGTATGCTCTCATGTATAAATATTAAGTTACCATTTAAAGTTTTGTGGACAATTGGGATTAAATTTTGTATATATATATATATATATATATATATATATATATATATATTTTTTTTTTTAACTACCCACTGTCAATGAAATATACATATGAGTCATTCCATGTCAAACCATACAATTTTTACATCTCAATTTTTGTTTGCTTTGAAATCTGGCAGACGTATAATTGTTTCAAAAATATTTTACATATGTTTTTGGAAAAAAATAAAAAAGAAAAATTTAAAGGAGTTATTTGTGTTTCACAATTCAAAAAAAACATGAAAAATGCTCTGACATGGCGATATTTAAATTGATGTATTTTAAAAACTAGTAAGCCGATTTTAATGGTAACAGTTTTTACATACACTTCTTCTTCACTTAAGATATCGACCATACAAATCGAGCAACAATATTCTTGATATTTATAAAGGGTTTGACTTTCATACCTAGTTATTTTGTTTAATTCAGAACAAAACTGAAATGTTGTGACCAGTTTGACTGTAAAATTCGGCTTTAAACGGGTTTTGGATAAAGTACAAAATATAATTTAGTCATATAAGGAAGAAGAAAAATGTTGGGTAAAAAGAAAATTTTCTTTTTTAAGACGTTATATTTCAAAAAGAGGGACATATTTAGATCTTTAACAAAAATTGTATATAAAAAAACTAGCAAGAAATCTACACAGTGGTGAATCCGCCGATCTTAATGAAACTGGGATATGTTATTGAGCACAAAAAAGTATTTTTTTTTTGTGCGCAATCGCACGTATTGGGCTTGAAAAGGGGGGGTCGCAAATTACAATATTTTTATATGAAAACATATTTAAAATTTAAGAAATTCAGATTTTATTGTACACAGTATAAAACTACTGGAGAACGCAAAAATGTTTACACCCATATTGCCTATGCTGCACTGTGGGCGAAATGGTCGATCTAGCGTCGTTTAATTCAATTTTCAAAGTGTTTAATTGCGCAAAAATTGTGTCTCTACCGATTACTAATATCCCACTGAACTTATATATCGATTCTATTTTCATTGACATGATCTAGTTGAAGAGCTGTGAGCTGTCAAACACAACATATGTTTCAGCCGCTGCATCACTAAGCTTTAACACGTGTTTTCTTTGCTTTTCCAAATGTTCTCTAAAGTTGGATTTGTCTCAATTAAGTGGAAGAAAAGTGGTTTTATTTATAGTTAGAGGTATGTATTAACTAAAAAAATTTTTTTTATTGGGGATTTTTGAATTTTATTCATCGTCTTCTTAGACAGTGTACAATTAATACTATAATTAATATGCACATATTTTCAATTGTTTGAGATAGGCGTGGTAGAGAAGATTAAGCATACTTTTCTAAAAATCATAACTACATTGTAAATTTTCTATTGAATTAGACTGCGCAGTTTCTGGTAACACAACCTTCATCAGTAATCCTTTTTGACAATACTGTAATTATTTGTTATGGTTTTTTTTATTGTTTGATTGCATCTATATGAAATGTTTATTTATTAAATGCAATCCTGACCGTGGCTTGAACCTGCTTTCTTTGCCACATGCACTTCGCACTACACTTAGACATTTTTGTTTGTGACCTGTGCTTAACTGTTGTAGAAAAAAATATAGTTAAAGTTAAAACTTCCGTGGACCGGAACTTCTGATATTCGTGGGTATTCGCGCTATAATATTTTTTTTTTTTGTTACTATGTTGTCTTGTGATTGTAAAATGCCCAAATCATCTGCAGCCACCTGCAACTTTACATGATATTGTACTTTTTAGGAACAATGTCGGTGCTCAGACGAGAAGTTAATTTACTATGGCGCAACGAGACCGTGCCTACTAAACAATTTTCTGTCGTTAAAAAATCATATATTTAATAATATAATGAATATCAACATGTATGATGCTAATAAAATCCTTCTAATAAACAAAAAAATATAAATTTTGCAGCAAAATTGGCTGAGAAATGGAAATTGAACCTTAGAAGCAGTCACAAATTTGAAAAAAAAAAAACAACAAGGAGTGGTTAGACGAACAACTTTTATCAGTTAATCCACTGACTAATCTTGGAAGTCTAACATGTTCCAATAAAACGAAATTAAGTAAAGTTTACCAAATTGTTAAGGAAACACCTCACAGTGAGCTCGTAGTATTGAATGTAAATTGTATGTTCAAAAATGTCTTTACTTGCTGATATCCCAATGGCTGGTTGCGACAACACCAATAACAGCAATACAGCCAAGCGATTTTTTAGAGAACCAAAATTAGCATCCGAAATAACCGGAGTGAATGGAGAGCTAATTTACAGATTCAGTGTCATTTTACGATCGATTGATTGCGGGCACAAAATCGATATTGAATATTTTAGGCAATATGCTTTACAGACCGCAGAACTATTTATCACACAGTATCCTTGGGTTTATTCTTGTTATATTCGATGTGAATTTTAGTTAATTTAATATAGCATTTTACTCTGTAAAATTAGCAAAACTAAATATAATATTATTATATACTAAATAATTGTAGACTCAAAATATCAAAATCACAGTACGACACCAAAAAATAAAAAGTTTTCATATAGAGCAAATTAACAATATAAAAAATACTTTGTTCAATTGACACATAAATTAACCACTGACGAGTCCCAGGAGGGGGACGAAACTGCGGCAGTCTGGTGTATCCCTTGTGTCCGTAAAATTTTTCAATAAAAATGTTTTCTTCTTCTTCTTCCTGTAAAGAGACTAACTAAAACAAAAACTATAATGTTAACAAAATTTTTGCTATATTTACATCAAATTTAATAGAATGGAAATAACAGTTTATTTTGCTAAAATCAACAGAAATGTTTGCTAAGTAATTGTAGATTGCTGATTTCATAAGGGCAAAATTTTATTCGCATTAAAAAAAAACTAAAAAAAACTAAAAATTTCACATTTTTTAATGATTTTTTGTCTACTAATATTTAGTAAATGTTTCTGCTGATTTTAGCAGATTATTTGGTTACTTTTAATTAACTAATATTTAGCTCAAATATAACTAAATATTTGTAAATTCAACAGATTTATTTTTGCTATTCTTATATTACTAATATTTAGTAAAAACATCTGCTAATTTTAGCAGTTTTTTCTGCAAGGTCAATTAAAACTAATTTTTAGTAGTTTTGTTTTTGCTATTTTTACAGGTTTATTTCTATGAGTGTAGCAAAGGGTAGTAAACCCATATTCTCAGTTTGGCTAATTTTTTCTTGTACTTTTTTTGAAGAACATAAAATAAAGTATTTTTTTTTTTTTTGCTTTTTTATCATAACTTATAGGGACTCCCAATTTTCCACTAACAGTATATGGCAACATTGCCGCCACGGTAAAGCCTGACAACTTTTGTAAACATATTAATACAATCAGAACGTGTCACCCTAAATAGCTCATAAAGACCAATTTGTACCATACATAGTACAGAGCGTGTCCCTATATAATGTAGTAGGTGTGTAGTGGTATTAAGAACCATACGTGTACATAAAATTACAAATACTACTTTATTTTTCAAATGCTCTGTACCTTAATAATTGCCGTTTTTGATTAGACTTTAGAGCATTTCCATTTTATTTTATCGACTTATTTTCGATGGTCTCCGATTATGATAATATTTTGTGAGTATGTTTCCCAGTAAACGGCTATTTCTAAAACGATGTTATTATTTTGAAAACTGTGGCTTTGAAATATCGAACTATGAGGAGTTGGGACATAATTCAAAAGACCATAGCTTTTGTTGTGTGAAAGATATTGAAAATATTCTTTTTGCCTAAGAATAATTAAAATAAGCCGTCAAGCGCTACAAAATCTGAAACAAATACTAATGTTTTTAAAAGAGAAATTGTATATTTTACAAGAAACAATGATAGTCCACAGAGCTTTTGATAAAAAAAATTATGTACAAAATAATATTTTTAAGAATTTATTGTAAAGTATTTTAAATACTTTAAATACTTGATGTAAAAAATCTTTCGGTTTGACATGGAATGATTCATATGGAAAAAAAGTTATTTATTGAGTTCACTTGGCTTATAATATTTTTCATTTTGCTTTGCAAATAAGTGAAAGTTAGTTTTTAATAGAAAAAGGTAAAATAAGCCATAAATTTTATAAAGTAAAACAAATCAAGGTAAAAGAAATAAAAGTTTTATTTGAAATATTTGAAAGTATAACAACATTTTTGTTATACAAAAGTGTTTTTGTATAAAAAAACTAGGTAATATACAATGTTTGAATAAATATTTAAAAGTATAGTTGAGAAATCTAGTGAAACATTATAATAACATTTAAGATCGACCACAATACTAAAGTCGAATTAACACTGGAAATTAATGTTTTAAAACTTATAAAGTCCTAAATTTAAATCTAATAGTCTTTTTTAAGTTTGTTTGTTTTGGTAAAAATGGTACATAGTGGGTCCATTTTCAGATGAAAATAAAGAAAAAATATTAAAAGTTTTATAATTTTTAAAATTTTACAAAAAGACTAACCTGTTGCTTCCAATTAATTAATAAAAATAAAATAAAACTTTCTACATATTTTGAAAAGTTTCACAAACGTTTCATATTATATTTAAAAAATTCTAAATTTAAAATTAAGACCACATCAAATAATGTTTAATTTATATTTTAGAACTTCAAATATCTTCTGGTGGTTTTTGAGCTTTAAAAAGTCTAAAGCTGCGTTCACACTAAACTTCAAAATACGTATTTTTATTATTTTCAAGTTTTCGACTGTCAAATTCAATACAAATTGTAAATCGAAAACGAAAACGAAAACACTAAACGTACTATAAATTGCAAATTGTACTTTTAAAATTTCAAATAAAAATTTCAATAAAACGCAAAAGTTTAATTAAAAAATGAATTAAAAAGCAAAAAACTAATAATAAAGTAAAAACTAAAATTTTATTATATAAGCTTGATATAATTTTTATTAAAAATAAAAATTATGTTTTTTTCGACCTTTAATTGTGCAATGAAAATGAAAATTATTCAAGTTCGAGGCCATACTCTATATTTCTTATTAGGATATTGTCCTAACAAATAATCTATAGAGTTTTTTTTTTTTTTGTTTTCAAATTTATTATTTGACCCTTTCAGGAATGTGTTGATAGATCTATTTCGGGAATTTTCTAGGTTCCCATCATCAGAACACGTTTGAAAGCGGTAACAATCCCATGCCAAACATCAAACATTCATATAAACTAGTTTACTCACTACATGAGAACTAATATATGAGTTTCAATTTATTTTTTGATCAATGGTTATAATCTTTAATTTCAAACTCATATATTAGTTCTCATGTAGTGAGAAACCCCTGAAAGGGTCAAATAATAAATTTGAAAACAAAAAAAAAAACTCTATAGATTATTTGTTAGGACAATATCCTAATAAAGACCCAGCAAAATAAGAGCTGAGGAAGAAGTAGTAAAAACACCACATCTACTGAGCCGGATGTGGTGCAAATTCAGGTGAATCATTAATAATTTTTACATTGTCATGTCATTGGGCGGATGGAGTGAATATATAACTTCTTTAATAGCATTTTAAACAGTGCATGGATGCTATTTTTCAATAGTTCATGGAAGGTCTTTTTCAAATATATATTAACATTTTTATTTAATAAAAATGTGCAGCATACTTTAGGGATGTTTCTTTAAATATTAAAAAAAAATCTTTTGGTGCCAGCGAGTATTGAACACACGAATCTGAGTTACGATCTGCTGTATTAAAGTAGACCGCTTTAAACCATTTGCACCAAAGTTACTTATGCAATACAACAAACTTAAAACGAACTTAAGTTGAAAATATTGATATATTTTTATGAAAACAAGAAAAATATGCTACACAAATATATAATAAAAAAGATAAAATAAAAAAAGATAAAATAATGATTTTTTAAACATTTTTTTATGTGATTTCGTATCACTGAGATATAAATTATTTTTAAAATATTTTTAAGTTTTGATGAGGTTAAACAAATATTAAGAAATAATAAAAATGCTCATTTAACAATTTTGAAGTCATTGCATATTTTAAAATATTTTTTTAATAATTAATTTGACGGGAAGTGTTTTTAATAAGATAAAATCTACCAGACAATGAGAAAAAAATATTGGAGTAGTAGTTTAACTACAGGTAGGGAAAAGTTGCCTGCAATGAAACGAGCGTGCCTTGGAACGTAAGATCTTTTAATGTTTCCGTATTTTTTTCTAAAGAGTTGGAGAAAGAGGTTGGTAAAAACTTTATAGGTAAATTAATGTGATATATTTAAATTAAGTAAAAGTTATTAATTAATTAATTTACTAATTAATTATTATTATTAAGAAACTAGCTTTCAAAATTTGGCTGCGATATTTTTCGTTTTGCTAATTTTTTGCGATCCGAAACAATAATTCTCAAATAGATTTTTGAAGCCAAAATCAAATTTTTTACCTAATTTTTTTGAATATTGCACACGTTTCAAGGCACACCTAAAAAGTATATCTTGAAACAAATATGAAAAATTCTATAAACTAATTTTTAGCAGTGAATTACATTTTTTCATTTTCGTATCAATATAACAATAACAATAAAAAATATAAAACCTTTTTATATTTTTAAATAAGTTTTACAAAAGTTCCATCGCAAAGACAAAAAATAGATTTTTATCAAATAATTATTTGTCCACTCTGGATAACAATGTACTAAAAAAAATTCTTTATGATTAAAGTCAAGATGTTAATTATTTGGTTGTTTTTAAATTACTTAATTCTCTTAAAATACTCAGAAAAAACTAAATTAAATAAAAAATACTAAAAAATAAATTAGAAATAAAAAAAAAATTGTCTCCCCGGCCCGGAATTGAACTCGCAACGTTCTGATTGCAAATCCAACACTTACCACCTCAGCCTCCATATAAAAGAAAAATATATATGAACTTATAAAAAAGTACTTCTTATGATGTTATTAATTTAGATAACAATTAATTTATATGGTGATGCAATTGCTGTTTAAAATAACTTTAATTTAACATTTTTGGCAGTTGTTAACAAAAACTTCTATGAAGTGAAAAATGTGCATATGCTAATGCTTTGGAAGTTAAGTTAAAGAGGTTCTTAAAGCACTACTTCCAGTTTATTTTGCTGGGGAAATATAGAGTATGGCCTCGAACTTGAATAATTTTCATTGTATTATATAAATAGAACATTTTCGGTCTTCAAAGTTTAGTAATGTCATGATGCTTGTTAGGAAAAGACCCTAGCCACGCAGACCCTAGACCTGCCTAATCTGGATACCTAGCTCTGGAGGCTCTAGTTCACGTAGCTTAAGCCGTTATAAAGATACTTTTAAAAAATTATCAAATACTTTCCGTATTTTTAAAAGCGATATTTCAAGAGCCGCTGGGACTACACTTGGGCGAATTTGGTTAAAATTGGAAAGGGTGAAAGTTTGGTTAAAATTGGAAAGGGTGAAAGGTCGAGTGATTGAGTTTATACCATATGGGGAATGGGACCGGTTCTGCGTGTGCTACAGGATCGGTCCCTTTGTGCCAGAGACAGGTCCTCTGCTAAACCCTACCCTACGTAAACAACTGACAACTTTAACATTGGCTTGTCATAGGAGGGGGTCATTTGTCCTGCTTTAAACCACATAGTGGCATGCCACAGGACTAACCAAAGATGGGCATACCACAAGACTGTCGCAAAAGGGTTATATCGTATAAAATAAACGAAAACTAAACAGCTTCTGGCCAACTGGCTTTTTCTTGTTAATAAGCCTTCTGGTTAGGTGGTATGTCCTCTCTTTGCCAGTCACATTATTGGTAATTTTAGGACAATAGACACTGCTTAACCCACTTCAGTATTAAATTATACCAGTCCTGTGATAAGTCATTATTTAACCAGTCAGTTTTAGGTCAATTGACTCCTTATTCCCCATAGGGAATATACTCATGTACTAAATTTCACTTCCATATGGTAACTCCTTCTATTTTAGACCACGCGTTATATGAATTGACGATACGGTGCATCAAACACCCAGAGAAAAACAGGTATACGTTTCATCAATTTTCATATACGTTTTATCAATGTAACAATTTCATCAATATTTCTGAAACATTTTTTAAACAACAAAAATTATAATGGCCATATCATGGTCTTTATGAAATTTTTCTACACAAAAATAATGAAATGGTTACTAATACAAAATATACTGTATAAATATATAGTGAAACAATTCATAAATGTAATGAAATTGATTTTGTTTTTTATGACATATTTCATAAATACATTGGACGAAAATTTAAAAACATTCATAAATATGGTGAAGCTTTTCCGTTGAGTATATTAATAAAAAAATCATAAATTTAAACCATATCAAATCTTTAAGTTAAACAGTTTGACATTAAGTATCGGCTTTAACTAATGAGAGAAAAACGGGCAACAACTTTAACATCACAAAAAAAAAAAAAACAATAAAACACACCCCAACAACATAATGAGGGATAACAAAGTAAAATAAACATTATATATGATTACATGACCAAATGACTGTCAAATAAAAGGGAATGAGAAAAATAAAGAAAATTATTAAAACTGATGGATGGTTTGAAAATGGATATAAATATTGCATCATTTCAACTACCACTTTTAATACTCGCACCCATATGTTTGCCCTCAAAACAATGCATGCTCTAAGAAAGCAATAAAAAGATGTTGGCCACCCCACATACCAACAATATCGTCATTATCATCTTTATACAACCTTGATTTCCTTTTAACAGTCAAGGACAAAATATTAAAATCTCTTGGTAATATAAAAAGAATACATTATCACATCACATTTGAGCTTAAGATATGTTATAACATAAAGTATTCATGTGCACACGTGTGTATTTGCTAGTCCGTCCGTAGGTACGTCTGCCTGTCGTTGTGAGTTTGTATAAAGTAAATGTCTGGCTTGTCAAACTGGGGACACAGTAAATGACACTGTGTGTGTCAAAAGAAATGATGTATGAAGCGCATCACTGTTTGTTTTAGCCAGCATATTAAATGATTTTTTACCATCTTACCATTCATCTTTTATCGCACCTCATAACATAATGTCAGTAAATAAGCAGAGGACAGGAGACATCTAACAGACAGTGCACAGTGGGGGATTTAGCAAAAAAAAAATTAAATATTTTGGCAACAGGCCAAAAGAGATACCAACATTCTTTAAAAAAATAAAAAAAATTAATTGACAACCGAATCGAACAATTTATTTGATGAGTTTAATGTAAAAACGTCACCTATTTTTCAATAATTCTCCATCTTAAAATTTAAGCATGTTTTTTTAATATTTAGAAAAAATTAAATTTGTTACCCCATTTTTATACCCCCAAATATGAGATTGGGGCGATAAAAGAAAATACGTGTCCCCTATTTATTAATTCTATATAACATTGCCGAATTTCATTAAGATCAGAGGGAACCAATCGGGAGACTCTTCTTGCACGTGCATGACTGGTATTGGAAAATTATGACCTTTCCTTAGTGTCTTAAGAAGGGAGGTATCCCGAGCCGAACTCGCAGATTTTAATGAATTTTGGATATGTTGTGGAAGAGCAAAAAAAAAGAGACACGTATTTTTGTTTAGCTGTCCAATCTCATGTTCAAGGGACAAAAAGTGATGCTAAAAATTCATTTGTTTTTGTGTTTAATTTACGAAAACTAAAATTATTTGTTCGTACGGTTTAAATTACTCAAGAAAATAAAACTTACGCATATTTTATATACAGGGTTGCCATATTTTTGAATTATTGGAAATATAGAGGAAAAAGGCTCTTCGGGAAAAGTCGCATAAAAACCGAACGGTTTCGAATATCGGAAAAAGCTCAGACAGCCCTCGATTAAACTAAATTTGCGTTACTAAGCATTACTTTTAGCTTAATACAACTGCAATTACTTAATAAAACGCCTGATTTAATGTTATAATTTGTACGCCAGTGATGTGGCTTTAAAAAGTTGTCTATGGTAGAACTAAATAAATCCAAAAAAACTTAAACTGGGGTAATATTTGACCCCACTTAATAAAGCCTAAACATAAGAAAAAACACGAGTCCTTGAAATTTGTATTCTCTTCAACATATCCGAAGTTCATTAAGATCTGCCGTCCCGGGTCGGGATACCTCCCTGGTCAGTAAAATGTTGTAATAGTCCCGTCTGATCACCATATTGAGTGTGGACTAGGGCGGGTCGATTTAAAAATCGCTCAACGTTTAAGGAAAATCGTATTCTAGGGATCAAAATAAGAAACTTTGCCGAAGGAACCATACCTCTAAAACGAATTCTGATGTCCCGACTTTTGACCCGTAGGGTGAAATTTGAAAAATCCCACTTTGACCCATTTAGAGTGCCCCAATCGAATCCAACCCAATCGAATATATTTATACTCTTTTCCTTCCGGAGAAGAAATAGAGACCCTAATCTTGGAAAGACTCCTCCTACTTTCTGAAATATCTCTATCCCGAGATTTGTACATTTTGCTAAAAAAAAACACGGCTAAAAAGGCCCTCTTTTAACTTAAATTTTAACCCCTAGAATGATGATTTATGCATTAATCTGCTAGCGCGTCTATCGGAGAAGAAGTATCTCCCATAATCTTGGAGAGATTCCTTCTACTTTCTGATATATCAAAGAGGGACATCAGAATTCGTTTTAGGGGTATGATTCCTTCGGCAAAGTTTCTTATTTTGATCCCTAGAATACGATTTTCCTTGAACGTTGAGCGATTTTTTTGCCTCCATACAAATCGACCCGGCCTATTATGGACATAACAGCTGAAATTCAAAAAAATCACATCTTTGGTAATTGTTGGATTACACAGGAACACAAAATCTTAACTTTTTAAAATGAATAATGTTATTCTATATATTTCTGTTGCGCTTATTTTAAGCGAGTATCTTATTTTTTAATGTATGGTACCGCTTTTTTCACAAAATGGCTTTTAAGTTTGGCGCACGCACTGATAGAAAAAAATTAGTAAAGATTTTTGCTAAAACTATTAAAATTTAGTGAAAAGTATTTTGCATAAAAAAGGCCGCTAAAATTAGCAGATTTTTTTTTAATATTTGTACGATAAGAAAAGCAAAAATAATTCTGTTGAATCTACAAATATTTAGTTATATATGAGCTAAATTTTAGTTAATTGAATGTAACAAATTATTCTGCTAAATATTAGTGAAAATATGTGAAATTTTATAGTTTTTCTTAAAGATTTTTTTTAATGCGCATAAAAATTTGTCCTTCTGAAATCAGCAGTCTACAGTTTTTTAGCGAAAATTTCTGTTAATTTTAGCAAAATATACTCTTATTTGTATTCTACTAAATTTAAGGTAAATATGGCAAAAATGAATTTGTTTTTTTTTTAAGTTTTTGTTTGCTGTTTTTAGCAGAATAAATTGCTATCTTCAATCAACTAAAACTCAACTCGAATATAACTAAAATTTTGTAAAGTTGAGTTAGTAAAAAAAATCAGCTAACTTTACGAGTTTTTCCTACAGCGTAACTTTTAGCAAAAAAAAAAATTCTGGTATTTTGCAGGTTATTGTACAAAGTTTCTAAAATGCAACCAATCTCACTTCTGTTAGTTAAAATGTAAGTCCAATCCCTGTTGTCTTATTTGCGATAATTATTTTTGTCACAAACCTTAAGAATAAAATCGCTGTTTAAGGATTTTTCTAATTTTTCCGTATTTTTACGGTTTTAGCGAATTAAATAGCTAAGATAGTTTTTTTTTTTTTTTTTTTTTTTTTTTTTATTAATTAATAATCATATAATTACAAATTATATACTATTTCCCTAACCGAGCACTAGCTACTATGGCCTTCGGCGCGTTGTAGCGAAAACAGACCAGTGCCTCTGGTGGGAATCGAACCCACGACCCCCGCACAGATAAGCCAGCACGCTACCAACTAGCCTACCGGGGCACACTTGCTAAGATAGTTGTCGGAGGTTTTTGTTAGGAAAACTATTGTAAATTTGTTAAAATAACTTTTACAAATATAAACTTTTTTTTACAGTTATATTAGTTTTTGTTTTTATATACATCGAGATTATTTTTATGTTATTTTCAATTTATAACGAGCTTTCAACCTCCGTATATTTACAAAATAAAGCAAATCAAACATATTAGCTAGGTTGATACTAGTATTTCGATCTGGCTAAAGATCTCATCAGAACCCGAAGTTTTAGAAAAGTTAGAGCCTCCATAATAGGCAGAACTTTAACAAAAAATCTATTAATAATCAATTTTGCTCCATTCTTGTCTTCTTAGTAATCAAGCACGTGGTTAGGTCTTTTCCTAACAAGCATCATGACGTTACTAAACTTTGAAGACCAAACATGTTCTATTTATATAAAAAATATTTAGTTTGTACTCTGGCTCAAGTAATATTTGTTACAGTTTTTTTTTTTTTTTTTTATTAATTAATAATCATATAATTACAAATTATATACTATTACCCTAACCGAGCACTAGCTACTATGGCCTTCGGCGCGTTGTAGCGAAAACAGACCAGTGCCTCTGGTGGGAATCGAACCCACGACCCCCCGCACTGATAAGCCAGCACGCTACCAACTAGCCTACCGGGGTTTTTGTTTTTATATACATCGAGATTATTTTTATGTTATTTGCAATTTATAACGAGCTTTCAACCTCCGTATAATTACAAAAATAAAGCAAATCAAACATATTAGCTAGGTTGATACTAGTTTTTCGATCTGGCTAAAGATCTCATCAGAACCCGAAGTTTTAGAAAAGTTAGAGCCTCCATAATAGGCAGAACTTAAACAAAAAACCTATTAATAATCAATTTTGCTCCATTTTTTTACACACCATGTATTAAGCTATCTACATATTATACTAAAAGATCATCCTTTTTTTTTTTTTGCTATGCTGCCACATAGATTTTTTTTTTTTTTTTGTGTTTGCATATGCACAAAAATATACTTTGATCGATTGCGGAATGGGAAGACAAGTTGTGCAAAAATGGTCAAATATAGTAAAAACTGAGAAAAAAAAACTCAGAATTATTTAAGTAATAAGTAATATTGTTAAAGCAAGTTATTAACCAAATTTGATACCCGAATGTTAATGAAGGTCTTTTATGTATTTTTAATAAAACATTTGTTCTTTTTTTTAATTGTATATATAAAAAAAACTTGTATGTATAAAAAAACTATATCATGCAAAACTTTTAAGGCCCATAAGTGAACTAACTGGGCACGCCATTGAAATCAGCGTGGCCGAAGTATTTAGTATCAATGGTCGGTACTCTTGTGTTCGATTTTATTGGTCAATTTTGTAGTGCTGTGTAGTTATAAATTAACTTTTTTTCATAAAACTTATAATCCTTGTCAAAACCGGCTTTAGAAAATATTTTTTTTTAACTTTTTTTAACTCTTCTTAAATGCCTCTTTCCATGCATGAACATTTGATTGGTTCGCTTGATTATTTAGCGATTCGCCAAATTCGAAATAATCTAGAAGAAAACGCTAATCAGCGGGTTAAATGTTAAGCTTTGGGAATCCAATAATTACCATAGTCGTTGTAGATTTCAACAGAAAATTATCAGATTGATTGCATTTAAATATTTTACATATAACAAAATTCATGAAGAAAGCGTCAAACTTTAAAGTCATTTAGAGTTGAAAAATAAAGTACGCCATTGAAATCAGCGTGTCCGAAATATTTAATATTGATGGGCAGAACCATAGTATAAAATAGTTACATTACTCTTTTTCTGTCATTTGAAAAAATAAAGTAGTATTTGTAATTTTACGTGCACGTATGGTTCTTAATACCACTATACCTACATGAAATAGGGACACCTGCTCAAGTTTTTCAATGAGTCGGGTTACTATATTATGGTCACAACATCATATAATTTTTTTTGATGACATGCCGTGTTAATTATGAAAAATTTCAAGAAATTATTTGTTAACCCTTTATAGTCTCATGTACTGTGACATACCACTGATCAAATTAGTACCAAAAAAATATCATAGATAGCATAGTTTTTTTTTACTTCCGTCAGTTTGTCCCTATTCGTATTTGCATAATACGAATAGGGACAAGTTTGAAAATTTAAAATTTTATAAAAAAATACAAAAAGTGCAAAAAAATTGGGTTGTTTTTATGAAAACCTGTAGGTAAGTGAATAATATTTTTTACTTATTGTATACAATGCATATTTTGACAGTTTTACATGAAAAACTTTCATTTTTATGTTATGTAACAGTAATGTCACAATCCCTAAAATGTCAAATAAATAATAAATAAAGGATACTTTTTAATGTCTAAGTAATACGTTTTGTTTTTATTTACCTTAAACTTTCCCGTACCAAAAAAATTTTTAATTTTTAAGGGTTAATTTTTCTCATTGTATGAGCTCAAAAATGGCCATATTATTTTAGTTTTTTAGTAAATGCCCCACTCTATTTTGAAAATAATAAAAAACTTCATTAAGTATGTCATGTCAAACAATCGGTTTGACATGGAATGACTCCTATGCATGTAAGCTGGCTAACAGCAAACTTATATTTTTTGCAGGTGTATTCAAATACAAAAGAAAATAATTTAAAAGAAAACATATAAAAGGAAAAACACTAACACTAGAAAAAAGTATATCGTTAAGTGCAGCGTAACCGGTCACGGAATAGGACTAGTACAGTACAATACAGTCCAACCTTTCACATGCATTTTTTTCTTTCACGAACTTCTATAAAACAATCACAGATATTATTGGATTACGTTTTTTAAAAAGGACATTTTTTAAATTTTTAAAAAGTTTTGTGGAATAGCAGAGATTATGGAGTTTCATCTGATATCCATATTGGCATCATTTAATGAGCACAAGTATTTAAATAATTTCTTAAAAAAATTTAACTTTAAATGTATTCTTAAAAGGATGTGGTAAAGTAAATCTGACTACGCTGTTAGCTACATGTGGTTTTCTGTTTAACATGCATATTGATTTTTCCATGTGTTACAAAAATTATTGAAATTTGTCGTAGGTTGATATCGGAATATATACGCAGTAAATAGTAAAATCCAAATTACAGGTTGCAGAACAATTATAGTGTATTATTACAGGTTATAATTTTCGTTCTACAATCGATTATTTTTATATGGAGTTTGTCCTATTTGCAATAGGTTCTT
>CM037853.1:207341832-207456287 GCA_021234595.1 Delia radicum
GATATTGTACTTTTTAGGAACAATGTCGGTGCTCAGACGAGAAGTTAATTACTATGGGCGCAACGAGCCCGTGCCTACTAAACAATTTTCTGTCGTTAAAAAGCATATATTAATAATATAATAATAAAGTCACATGTATGATGCTAATGAGAATCCTTCTAATAAACAAAAAAAATATAAATTTGCAGCAAAATTGGCCGTGAGAAATGGAAATTGAATCTTAGGAAGCAGCTCACAAATTTGAAAAAAAAAACAACGAAGGAGTGGTGTAGACGAACAACTTTTATCAGTTAATCCACTGACTAATCGTGGAAGTCCAACATTTTCCAATAAAACGAAATTAGAGTAAAGTTTACCAAAATTGTTAAGGAAGACCTCACAGAGAGCTCGTAGTATTGAATGTAAAGTGTATGTTCAAAAATGTCTTTACTTGCTGATATCCCAAGTGGCTGGTTGCGACAAAACCAAGAACAGCAATACAGCCAAGCGATTTTTTAGAGAACCAAAATTAGCATCCGAAATAACCGGAGTGAATGGGGAGCTAATTTACATATTCAGTGTCATTTTACGATCGATTGATTGCGGGCACAAAATCGATATTGAATATTTTAGACAATATGCTTTAACAGACCGCAGAACTATATATCACACAGTATTTAGCAAAACTAAATATAATATTATTATATACTAAATATTTGTAGACTTAAAATATCAAACAAAAAACTATAAGGTTAACAAAATTTTTGCTATATTTACATCAAATTAATAGAATGGAAATAACAGTTTATTTTGCTAAAATCAACAGAAATGTTTGCTAAGTAATTGTAGATTGCTGATTTCATAAGGGCAAAATTTTATTCGCATTAAAAAAAACTAAAAAAAAACTAAAAATTTCACATTTTTTAATGATTTTTTTGTCTACTAATATTTAGTAAATGTTTCTGCTGATTTTAGCAGATTATTTGGTTACTTTCAATTAACTAAAAATTTAGCTCAAATATAACTAAATATAAAACATCTGCTAATTTAGCAGTTATTTCTGCAAGGACAATTAAAACTAATTTTTAGTAGTTTTTTTTTTTTTTTTGCTATTTTTACAGGTTTATTTCTATGAGTGTAGCAAAGGGTAGTAAACCCATATTCTCAGTTGGCTAATTTTTCTTGTACTTTTTTGAAGAACATAAAATAAAGTATTTTTTTTTTTAGGCTTTTTTATCATAACTTATAGGGACTCCCAATTTTCCACTAACAGTATATGGGCAACATTGGCCGCCACGGTAAAGCCTGACAACTTTTGTGAACATATTAATACAATCAGAACGTGTCACCCTAAATAGCTCATAAAGACCAATCTGTACCATACATAGTACAGAGCGTGTCCCTATATAATGTAGTAGGTGTGTAGTGGTATTAAGCACCATACGTGTACATAAAAATTACAAATACTACTTTATTTTTCAAATGCTCTGTACCTTAATATTGCCGTTTTTGATTAGACTTTAGAGCATTTCCATTTATTATTATCGACTTATTTTCGATGGTCTCCGATTATGATAATATTTTGTGAGTATGTTTCCCAGTAAACGGCTATTTCTAAAACGGTGTTATTATTCCCTGCGGGAAATGAAGGGTCAATTGATCCAAGTGACGATTTTGTAATATATGATGGGGTGGCACGTCACGAAACTTATGAAACCGAAATTGTGGGTGTACCAAAAAGTGTTAATTTGTGTGAAATGACCAATCACGTGACTTTAGTAATGGTGACAAAACATTGACAAGTTGGTATCAGGTATATCATGTAACTGGAGAAAAAAGTAACATGACATTATAGTGTACTGAAGCAACTAGGGCCGATGCAGTTGAAGTTCTTACTGGTCATTGAACTGGTTCACTCCCGGTAGCAGTTGATGAAACATGGCAATTAGTGCCAAGGATTCATTCCCTTGACTGCTACAAATTGGATATAACACTGAAATAAAGTTAATTTTAAATTAATTTTTGTTGTGCTGTTTTGAAGGTTTTGTGAACACTGTTTTGGGGGAAGTGTTAGTGACTGGTTCCGGACGGACCAATTTAGCAACTAGTATATAATATGAACATACGGTGAATTAAAAGTAAAAGGTTATTTGCTAATTACTTTTCGCATACGCGGCGATATGTACTCCCTAGACCAGTGCAGTGGTACTTCACAATCTAATTCATTCAATTACCTCAGTAAACAGCACACAATCGCGCTTAATATGTGACTAGTTATCCTTCAAAATTTTTTCTCTAATTCTAACCATACGTACACCTTACAACCAGTCACATGATATATTTTTTCCCACTGGTTCTGTTGCATGTCACATTAATCCTGAAATGGTCCTACTTTAACACTTTTCTACTTCTAACTTGTCTCGTAGCATATGAATTTCAGTCGGTACGGTGACAGGTTACGTTGGTCAAGTTAATTCGCCACGTCACACAGTTCTCCAAAGGTAACAATTGCCACCCTCCTATGACAAGCCCATGTTAAAAGTACCGGTCACTTTCATATAACAGAACCGAAACTAGGACAGGTTCATACACACAAAGCTCTAGTCACGTGACCATACCAGTGACTGGTTCATATCCCGCAGGGTTTTTAAAACTGTGGCTTTGAAATATCGAACAATGGGGGGGTGGGACATAATTCAAAAAGCCATAACTTTTGTTGTGTGAAAGATATTGAAAATATCTTTTTGCCTAAAATAATTAAAATAAGCCGTCAAGCGCTACAAAAATCTGAAACAAATACTAATGTTTTTAAAAGAGATATTGTATATTTTACAAGAAACAATGATAGTCCACAGAGCTTTTGATAACAAAATTATGTACAAAAAATAATATTTTTAAAAATTTATTGTAAAGTATTTTAAATACTTAAATACTCCATGTAAAAAATCTTTCGGTTTGACATGGAATGATTCATATGGAAAAAAAGTTATTTATTGAGTTCACTTGACTTATAATATTTTCATTTTGTTTTGCAAATAAGTGAAAGTTAGTTTTTAATAGAAAAAGGTAAATAAGCCATAAATTTTATAAAGTAAACAATCAAGGTAAAAGAAATAAAAGTTTTATTTGAAATATTTGAAAGTATAACAACATTGTTGCTATAACAAAAGTGTTTTCTGCATAAAAAACAACTAGGTAATATACAATGTTTGATAAATATTTAAAAGTATAAGTTTGAGAAATCTAGTGAAACATTATAATAACATTTAAGATCGACCACAATACTAAAGTCGAATTAACACTGGAAGTTAATATTTTAAAAACTTATAAAGTCCTAAATTTAAAATCTAATAGTCTTTTTTAAGTTTGTTTGTTTTGGTAAAAATGGTACATAGTGGGTCCATTTTCAGATGAAAATAAAGAAAAAATATTAAAAGTTTTATAATTTTTAAAAATTTACAAAAAGACTAACCTGTTTGCTTCCAATTATTAATAAAAATAAACTAAAACTTTCTACATATTTGAAAAGTTTCACAAACTTTCATATTATATTTAAAAAATTCTAAATTTAAATTAAGACCACATCAAATAATGTTTAAAATTGATATTTTAGTATTTCAAATATCTTCTGGTGGTTTTGAGCTTTAAAAAGTCTAAAGCTATGTTCACACTAAATTTCAAAATACGTATTTTTATTATTTTCAGTTTTCGACTGTCAATTCAATACAAATTGTAAATCGAAAACGAAAACGAAAACGAAAACACTAAAAGTACTATAAATTGCAAATTGTACTTTTTAAATTTCAAATAAAAATTTCAATAAAACGCAAAAGTTTAATTAAAAAATGAATTGAAAAGCAAAAAACTAATAATATAAAGTAAAAAACTAAAATTGTATATATAAATAAAGGGTCCGCCAACTAACGTTTTTTTTTTCAACTAGTGCTTATTTCGTGAATGGTAACACTTAGCTCATGTCTGATTTGACAGATATTATTTTATCCTTCCGCTGAACGAATATGGGTCCGTATGTTACGTTATCTTGAGAAAAAAGTGAAAGAAACTGGCATCCTCATCGCTAAAAACCAAAGCGTGAAAAGCCAAAAACAGTGCAATACACCCGAGAATTTTGCTGCTAGTGGCAGAAAGTGTGCGTAAAGCGCCATCAACATCAATTAACCGTCGTTCTCAACAATTGAACATTTCGGAGACATCATTGAGACGAATTTTGCATAAAGACCTTGGTATGACGCCATACAAAGTCCAATTGGTTTGGGAGTTCAAAAAAAAAAAAAGTTATTTGGCGGACCCTTTAGAACCATTTTCGGTCTTCAAAGTTTAGTAACGTCATGATGCTTGTTAGGAACAGACCTAGCCACGCAGACCCTAGACCTGCCTAATCTGGATACCTAGCTCTGGAGGCTCTAGCTCACGTAGCTTAAGTCGTTATAAAGATACTTTTGACAAAATTATCAAATACTGATACTTTCCGTATTTTTAAAAGCGATATTTCAAGATCCGCTGTGACTACACTTGGGCGAGTTTTGTTGAAATTGGGAAGGGTGAAAGTTTGGTTGAAATTGGAAAGGGTGAAAGGTCGAGTGATTGAGTTTATACCATATGGGGAATGGGACCGGTTCTGCGTGTGCCACAGGATCGTCCTTCGTGCCATAGACCGTTCCTCTGCTAAACTCTACCCTATGTAAGCAACTGGCACTTTAACATTGGCTTGTCATGCTTTAACCACTTAGTGGGCATGGCACAGGGACTAACCAAAGATGGGCATACCACAAGACTGTCGCAAAAGGGCCATGTCTTATGAAAAAACGAAAACTAAACAACTTACAATGAGTAAAATTCTGGCCAACTGGCTTATTCTTGATAATAAGCATTCTGCTTAAGTGGTATTGTCCTCCCTTTACCAGTCACAGGATTGGTAATTTTAGGACAATTGACACTGCTCTTAACCCACTTCAGTATTAAATTATAACCAGTCCTGTGATAAGTCATTGTTTGACCAGTCACTTTTAGGTCAATTGACTTCTTATTCCCCATAGGGAATATACTCATAGTACTAAATTTCACTTCCATATGGTAACTCCTTCTATTTTAGACCACGCGTTTATATGAATTGACGATACGGTGCGTCAAACACCCAGAGAAAAACAGATATACGTTTCATCACTAATTTTCATATACGTTTTTATCAATGTAACAATTTCATCAATATTTCTGAAACATTTCTTAAACAACAAAATTATAATGGCCATGTGATGGTCTTTAATGAAATTTTTCTACACAAAAATAATGAAATGCTTACTAATACAAAATATACTTTATAAATATATAGTGAAACAATTCATAAATGTAATGAAATTGATTTTGTTTTTATGAAATGTTTCATAAATACTATGAAACGTTACATTGGACGAAAACTTAAGAAACATTCATAAATATGGTGAAGCTTTTCCTTTGAGTATATTAATAAAAAATCATAAATTTAAACCATATCAAATCTTTAAGCTAAACAGTTTGACATTAAGTATCGGCTTTAACTAACAACAACTTTAACATCACAAAAAAAAACAATAAAACACACCCCAACAACATAATGAGGGATAACAAAGTAAAATAAACATTATATATGATTACATGATTACATGACCAAATGACTGTCAAATAAAAGGGAATGAGAAAAATAAAGAAAATTATTAAAACTGATGGATGGTTGAAAATTGGATATAAATATTGCATCATTTCAACTACCACTTTAAATACTCATACCCATATGTTTGCCCTCAAACAATGCATGCTCTAAGAAAGCAATAAAAAGATGTTGGCCACCCCACATACCAACATTATCGTCATTATCATCTTATACAACCTTGATTTCCTTTTAACAGTCAAGGACAAAATATTAAAATCTCTTGGTAATATAAAAAGAATACATTATCACATCACATTTGAGCTTAAGATATGTTATTACATAAAGTGTTCATGTGCACACGTGTGTATTTGCTAGTCCGTCCGTAGGTACGGTCTGCCTGTCGTTGTGAGTTTGTATAAAGTAAATGTCTGGCGTGTCAAACTGGGGACACAGTAAATAACACTGTGTATGTCAAAAGAAATGATGTATGAAGCGCATCACTGTTTGTTTTAGCCAGCATATTAAATGATTTTTTACCATCTGACCATTCATCTTTTATCCAGGGACCGTAAATAATGAATATTGCTAGTTTTTTTGAATCAAAAAATCAATCATTTAGAAGAGACATAAAAAAAAAATTTATTGCACCATTATTATTATTTTTTGAAAATCTTTGCATATCCGTCATGATTTTTAAATTTTTGATTTTTAAAGTTTTCTTCAATGGTAATGATTATTTTTGAGTAATAATAAAATAAATCAGCCATAATCATTATTTTTGAGCAAAAAAAATAAAACTCAAAAATAATCATTATATAAGATTTTTATTTTTTTCGCTCAAAATAAAACTCACTTTCAATGTGTGGGATGGACATATCTCAGGAAGTAGGAGGAGCTTATCGAAGATTTTGGTATCAAACTCTTCTTTGGAAGATTCTCTAGCAGATTAATGCATCAATCATATTTGTGGGTGAGGTTTAAGGGGTTAATTTTTAATTTTAAAATAGGGTTTTTTGCCGTATTTTGTGAAAGTAACAATGTGTGGGATGGACATATCTCAGGAAGGAGGAGGAGCTTATCCAAGATTATGGTATCAATCTCTTCTTTGGAAGATTCTCTAGCAGATTAATGCATCAATCATATTTGTTGGGTGGGGTTTAAGGGGTTAATTATTAATTTCAAAATACGGCTTTTTTGCCGTAAAGTCAAAATCTGGAAGCTCGATTTTCACCGTAGACGTATGGTCTAGTGGACTTTTTTGCTCAGTACAATCCCAAGAATCAGAAACGCGAAGCGCCCATTAAGATTTTTTTCCTTCCATACTAATCGCCCCACCCTAATATGTATATATATTTACACCTACATGAAAGTGAGTTTTATTTTGAGCGAAAAAAATAAAAATCATAAATAATGATTATTTTTGAGTTTAATTTTTTTGCTCAAAAATAATGATTATTGCGGATTTTTTTTATTATTACTCAAAAATAATCATTACCATTGAAGAAAATCCTTAAAACTCATAAAATAAATCATTATTGTGTAATTTTTATTATAAAACTCATAATGATTACGGTCCCTGCTTTTATCGCACCTCATAACATAATGTCAGTAAGTAAGCAGAGGACAGGAGACAGCTAACAGACAGTGCACAGTGGTGGATTTAGGAAAAAAAAAATTAAATATTTTGGCACCAGGCCAAAAGAGATACCAACATTCCTCAAAACATGAAAAAAATTAAGTGCCAACCGAATCGAACAATTTATTTGATGAGTTTAATGTTAAAACGTCACCTATTTTTCAATAATTCTCCATCTTAAAATTTAAGCATGTTTTTTTAATATTTAGAAAAAATTAAATTTGTTTCCCCATTTTGTACCCCCAAATATGAGATTGGGGCGATAAAAAAATACGTGTCCCCTATTTATTTATTCTATATAACATTGCCGAATTTCATTAAGATCAGAGGGAACCAATCGGGAGACTCTTCTTGTACGTGCATGACTGGTATTGGAAAATTAAAACCTTTCCTTAGTGTCTTAAAAAGGGAGGTATCCTGACCCGAACTCGCAGATTTTAATGAATGTTGTGGAAGAGCAAAAAAAAGAGACACGTATTTTTGTTTAGCTGTCCAATCTCACGTTCAAGGGACAAAAAAGTGATGCTGAAAACTTGTATGAAAACTTGTCTTTAATTTACGAAAAACTAAAATTATTTGTTCGTACGGTTAAATTACTCAAGAAAATGGAAATTACGCATAATGTCGATATACAGGGTTGCCATATTTTTGAATTATTGGAAATATAGAGGAAAAAGGCTCTTCGGGAAAAGTCGCATAAAAACCGAACGGTTTCGAATATCGGAAAAAGCTCAGACAGCCCTCGATTAAACTACATTTGCGTTACTAAGCATTACTTTTAGCTTAATACAACTGCAATTACTTAATAAAACGCCTGATTTAATGTTATAATTTGTACGCCCAGTGAATGTGGCCTTAAAAAGTTGTCTATGGTAGAACTAAATAAATCCAAAAAAACTTAAACTGGGGTAATATTTGACCCCACTTAATAAAGCTTAAAAAATAAGAAAAAACACGAGTCCTTGAAATTTTATTCTCTTCCACATATCCGAAGTTCATTAAGATCTGCCGTCCCGGGTCGGGATGCCTCCCTTGTCAGTAAAATGTTGTAATAGTCCCGTCTGATCACCATATTGAGTGTGGACTAGGGCGGGGTCGATTTAAAAATCGCTCAACGTTTAAGGAAAATTATATTCTAGGGATCAAAATAAGAAACTTTGCCGAAGGAACCATACCTCTAAAACGAATTCTGATGTCCCGACTTTTGACCCGTAGGGTGAGATTTTGAAAAAAATCCCACTTTGACCCATTTAGAGTGCCCCAATCGCATCCAACCCAATCGAATATATTTATACTCTATTCTTCCAGAGAAGAAATAGAGACCCTGATCTTGGAAAAACTCCTCCTACTTTCTGAAATATCTCTATCCCGAGATTTGTACATTTTGCTAAAAAAACACGGCTAAAAAGGTGTGTCTTTTAACTTAAATTTTAACCCTAGAATGATGATTTATGCATTAATCTGCTAGTGCGTCTATCGGAGAAGAAGTATCTCCCATAATCTTGGAGAGATTCCTTCTACTCTCTGATATATCAAAGTGGGACAATCAGAATTCATTTTAGAGGCATGGTTCCTTCGGCAAGTTTCTTATTTTGATCACTAGAATACGATTTTCCTTGAACGTTGAGCGATTTTTTTGCTCCATACAAATCGACCCGGCCTATTATGGACACAAACAGCTGAAATTCAAAAAAATCACATCTTTGGTAATTGTTGGATTACACAGGAACACAAAATCTTAACTTTCTACAATGAATGGACACAACAGCTGAAATTCGAAAAAATCACATCTTTGGTAATTGTTGGATTACACAGGAACACAAAATCTTAACTTTTTAAAATGAATAATGTTATTCTATATATTTCGGTTGCGCTTATTTTAAGCGAGTACCTTATTTTTAAATGTATGGTACCGTTTTTCACAAAATGGCTTTTAAGTTTGGCGCACGCACTGATAGAAAAAAATTAGTAAAGATTTTTGCTAAAACGTTTAAAATTTAGTGAAAAGTATTTTGCATAACAAAGCCGCTAAAATTAAGAAGCTTTTTTTTTTTAATATTTGTACGATAAGAAAAGCAAAAATAATTCTGTTGAATATACAAATATTTAGTTATATATGAGCTAAATTTTAGTTAATTGAATGTAACAAATTAATCTGCTAAATATTAGTGTACAAAAAAAAAACGTTAAAAATATGTGAAATTTTATAGTTTTTTTTAAAGATTTTTTTTAATGCGCATAAAAATTTGTCTTTCTGAAATCAGCAGTCTACAGTTTTTTTGCAAAAATTTCTGTTAATTTCATCCAAATATACTGCTATTTGTATTCTACTAAATTTAAGGTGAATATGGCAAAATGAATTCTGTTGTTATTACAGTTTTTGTTTGCTGTTTTTAGCAGAATAAATTACTACTTCAATCAACTAAAACTCAACTGGAATATTACTAAAATTTTATAAACTTAACAGTTTTATTGTTGATGTTCTTAGTATACTCATATTTAGCAAAAAAAATCAGCTTAATTTTCGAGCTTTTTCTACAACGTATCTTTTAACCAAATTTTTAAGAAAATTTTTCTGATATTTTTGCAGGTTTATTGTACAAAGTTTCTAAAATGCAATCAATCTGATTTCTTTCAGTTCAAATATAAGGCCAACCCCTGTTGTCTTATTTGCGGTAATTATTTTTTCCACAAACCTTGATTTTATAAACTCGCTGTTTAGGGATTTTTTCTAATTTGTCCGCATTTTTACGGTTTTAGCGAATTTAATAACTAAAATAGTTATTAACTGACCTTAATAAATGATTTTGCATTAGAAAGAGCCTATTAGGATAAAGTGTCTTAGCAAGAAAACATTTATTTTTATAGGGTTCTTCATATGCAAAATGAGCTTTTTGTCAAAAAAATTTGATGGCAGCATAGCTTTCCGAGTTAAACTCAAATTTTAACTTTTAGTATGATATGTGAATTACTTTGAAAAGTATATGTGAAAAAACCAGCCTAAAATATTTATATTTATAAAAGTTTTTCTAACAAAAACAAAGCTTTTGCAACAAACAAGTGCCAAATCGAAGTTTTTTGTTAGGAAAACAATTGTAAATTTGTTAAAATAACTTTCGAAAATATAACACACCAAATATTAAGCTATCTACATATTATACTAAAAGATCAACCCATAGGTCGTTCTTTTTCTTGATATGCTGCCACATATATTTGAAGCACATTTCGCGTTTTTCCATGAACCACAGTTTTTTTTTTTTTTTTATTATTTTTTACACGAAATAATTATTTAGATTTGTCTTTTTGCTTATGCACAAAAAATGCTTTGACCGATTACGAAATGGGACGACAAATTGTGCAAAAATGGTCAAATATAGTAAAAACTAAGGGAAAAAAAACGCGGATTTACTTGTTAAAGCAAGTTATTAACCAAATTTGATACCCAAATGTTAATGAACGTCTTTTATATATTTATCATAAAATATTTGTTTTTTTTTTTTTAATTGTATATATAAAACAACTTGTATGTATAAAAAAACATGCAAAATTTTAAGGCAAATTTGCGAAAAATCTGGCCCATAAGTGAACTAACTGGGCACGCCATTGAAATCAGCGTGGCCGAAGTGTTTAGTATCAATGGTCGGTACCCTTGTGTTCGATTTTAGTGGTCAATTTTGTAGTGCTGTGTAGTTATAAATTATCTTTTTTTTATAAAACTTATAATCCTTGTCAAAAACCGCCTTTAGAAAGTAATTTTTTTTAACTGATATACCTCTTCTTAAATGACTCTTTCCAATGCATGAACATTTAATCGGATCGCTTGATTATTTAGCGATTCGCCAAATTCGAATTAATCTAGAAGAAAACGATAATCAGCGGGTTAAATGTTAAGCTTTGGGAATCCAATAATTACCATAGTCGTTGTAGATTTCAACAGAAAATTATCAGATTGATTGCATTTAAATATTTTACATATAACAAAATTCATGAAGAAGCGTCAAACTTTAAAGTCATTTAAAGTTTAAAAATAAAGAACGCCATTGAAATCAGCGTGTCCGATATATTTAATATTGATGGTCAGAACCATAGTATAAAATAATTACATTACTCTTTTTCTGTCATTTGGAAAAATAAAGTAGTATTTGTAATTTTACGTGCACGTATGGTTCTTAATACCACTATACCCACATGAAATAGGGACACCTGCTCAAGTTTTTCAATGAGTCGGGTTACTATATTATGGTCACAACATCATATAATTTTTTTGATGACATGCCGTGTTAATTATGAAAAATTTCAAGTAATTTATTTGTTAACCCTTTATAGCCTCATGTGCTGTGACATACCACTGATCAAATTAGTACCAAAAAAATATCATAGATTGCATAGTTTTTTTTTACTTCCGTCAGTTTGTCCCTATTCGTATTTGCATAATACGAATAGGGACAAGTTTGAAAATTTAAAATTTTATAAAAAAATACAAAAAGTGCAAAAAATTGGGTTGTTTTTATGAAAACCAGTAGGTAAGTGAATAATATTTTTACTTATTGTATACAATGCATATTTTTACATTTTTACATGAAAAAAATTTAATTTTTATCTTATGTAACAGTAATGTCACAATCCCTAAAATGTCAAATAAATAATAAATAAAGGATATTTTTTAATTTCTAAGTATTACGGTTTTTTTTTTATTTACCTTAAACTTTCCCGTACCAAAAAAAATTTTTAATTTTTAAGTTCATAGGCTACAAAGGGTTAAATTTTTTCTCATTGTATGAGCTCAAAAAATGGCCATATTATTTTAGTTTTTTTAGTAAATGCCCCCACTCTATTTTGAAAATAATAAAAAACTTCATTAAGTATGTCATGTCAAACAATCGGTTTGACATGGAATGACTCCTATGCATGTAAGCTGGCTAACAGCAAACTTATATTTTTTGCAGGTGTATTCAAATACAAAAGAAAATAATTAAAAGAAAACATATAAAAGGAAAAACACTAACACTAGAAAAAGTATATCGTTAAGTGCAGCGTAACCGGTCACGGAATAGGACTAGTACAGTACAATACAGTCCAACCTTTCACATGCATTTTTTTCTTTTCACGAACTTCTATAAAACAATCACAGATATTATTGGATTACGTTTTTAAAAAGGACATTTTTTAAATTTTTAAAAAGTTTTGTGGAATAGCAGATATTATGGAGTTTCATCTGATATCCATATTGGCATCATTTAATGAGCACAAGTATTTAAATAATTTCTTAAAAAAATTTAACTTTAAATGTATTCTTAAAAGGATGTGGTAAAGTAAATCTGACTACGCTGTTTAACTACGTGTGGTTTTCTGTTTAACATGCATATTGATTTTTCCATGTGTGACAAAAATTATTGAAATTTGTCGTAGGTTGCTATCGGAATATATATCCAGTAAAATAGTAAAATCCAAATTGCATGCTGCAGAACAATTTATAGTGTATTATTACAGGTTATTTTTTTTTTTTTTTTTTTATTTTATTAATTAATAATCATATAATTACAAATTATATACTATTACCCTAACCGAGCACTAGCTAGTATGGCCTTCGGCGCGTTGTAGCGAAAACAGACCAGTGCCTCTGGTGGGAATCGAACCCACGACCCCCGCACTGATAATCCAGCACGCTACCAACTAGCCTACCGGGGCGCACATATTACAGGTTATAATTTTCGTTCTACAATCGATTATTTTATATGGAGTTTGTCCTATTTGCAATAGGTTCTTTACCTCCAAACTGGAGCAGGTTGCTTTAAAACCGGTTCTAGAACCAGTTATAGAACTGGTTCTTGTTCTGTGAAACGTTACATTTTGACTTTCAGGAACTTTTTCTAGAACCGGTTCCATGTAATCGGTGATAAAAAAATTGTTCAGAACAGGTTGAAAAGTAATATGTTCTAAAAAAAATTTAGCTGGCTAAAAATGTATATTAAATATCAAGGGAAAATTCCGTTTATTTATGAACTCCTCTGGTTCCCAACTTGAAATGTTTATATGTTGTAAGTGATACTTTGGGTTAATTGGAAAACAAATTTCATAAAAATTAATTATGTTTTTTTTTGAGATATTAAGGAAATTTTTTCAATTTCTTTATCCTTCTCGCGGAGGATGTGGTGTTTAAAAATGACACCAAATTGTTAATTTTTTTTTGGACACATTCAAAAGTTATAATAATTTAAACATTGTATACTTCTTAGACATTTGTTAAAAAACCCCCAACTTGGAGCAGCAACTAAACGTGAACTATAACGAATTTTAAAAAAAGAACAAATACGAAAACTCCACATTGACTTGGAGAATATAAATGCTAAGTTCAATGAAACTTGAAAGACCTATATCTGAAAGATGTGTCGAAAGTTTTTCAAAACTTCTTGTCCTGGCTAAAATAAAGTCAAAATTCTCCAATATTATTGCACAATTTCGTCATGACTTTTTCTTTTTTTTTTAACTATTTTCAAAGACAATCTTATAAAAAGATGTCTGACAAATTGCACATAAGACAGACATAAATAAATGAAAGACAAAAAGAAACTAAAACTCAAACACATAAGTACACATACACGTACAGACCATATATTTCAGTTAATATAAAAAAACGCCAAAAATCAAAGATAGAAATGTTGAACTAAAAACAAATTCATGAGTTTTACTTATTTAAAAGCATAGAGTGGAATATAAACCACCCTCGAAAAGAAATTTAAAAATAACTTGATTATACAAAAACCTTATGGAAATGTTAAAACTATTCCTAAAAAAATACTGTTTGTAAAATTGTAAAGACTTAAGCATAATTAGCTTAAGTGAGTTAGGCGTAATGGAAATTTGAAATTTATATTCAAATAATTACATTTTTATTTCAAATATAATGAAAAATAGTTCCTTCATTTTTGTTTTATGTCGTAACAAAACTTAATTCCTTTAAGCCGATTGTATTTACAGCTTTAATTTTACTATATGAGAATAAGGAAATGTCATACATTTTAAGTGGCAGCTCAAACATCATATCAAAAAAAAAAAAAAAATAATAGAAATCGTAACAGCAATTGCATTTCCGTCTGTTACTATTTTATTTTACTTTATACTACTTTGACTGTGAACTACTCCCTACTACAATCAGTGTTGCAAATGCAGCCATTTCAATTTTTAAAACAAGAATGATAGTTAGCCATTTTTCTTACTAGGGAGGTACCCCTAATAATTTAATTTTTTAGCTGCCCAATCTCATGTGTGGAGGTCACTATAAGTGGTGTCAACAATTACACACCATTTTAAGTTTTTTTTTTATTTCGTTTTATTTGATGTAAAAAAATGTGTTTTGAATGACATTAAATCTGGCGTTTTATTAAGGAATTTTAATAGTATTAAACTAAAAATAATGTATAGTAATGCCTATTTAATTTAATTGAGGGCTTGTCTGGGCTTTTTCCGATATTCAAAATTGTTCGGTTTTTATGCGACTTTTCCCGAAGAGCCTTTTTGCCCTATTTTTCAAATAATTCAAAAGTGTGGCAACTATGTGTCCACTCTAGAGGCTATATGGCTATCAAAATTTTTGTTTTCTTGAGTACTTTAAATGTGTGCACAAATAAATCTAGGTTTCTTAAATTAAAGACAAGTTTTCATACAAAAGTACATGAATTTTTAACTCCACGTTTTAAACCTTAAACGTGAGTTTGGGCATATATATATTAGAGCGACAACATCAAAATAATATGTATGAGTTTTTTCTATCCCTCATACGTATCGCAATGTCCACCTTCGGTGTTCCCATAGCAATTAACCCCACCGAAGTAAAATAATGAATCAGGGCTATGAACCAAAAAGCTTCAATAAGTTCGCCAACTCTCCATCAGGTGGCGAGCAACAACTGTTCTAAGACTTATCATCTCGCGCAATTACAGTGTTGCCATATCTGAAGCCCTTCATCTTTTCCCACCTTTCATCTCTATACTATCCCTTTCCAAAGAAAGCAACACACTAAATATAGGAAGTATTTCCTGAGTGTTGCCTCTCTTTTAAAAAAAAAAAAAAAAAAAAAAAAAAAAAAAAAAAAAAGTTGTATGGAAGCGAAATTCGTGCATGATGTACCCCCCTCAAAATGAACATTGGTATTTTTTATGATGACATCTAAAATATAGGGTCCGCCAAATAACTTTTTTTTTGAAAATGCTATAAAAAAAACTACTGAATATTTTTTCAAATTTCTTTTTTTATTTGAAAGTACAATCCTTCCGGTTAATAATGGAAAATAATTTCATTCAAATGGCTGCCTCAGCTGGCCATGCAGTAGCCTACACGATCGGTCCAATTATGGCCCAATTATGCCTCTGGACCAAAATCCGCACCAAACAGTGACTCGTTTTGGGTGTATCGGCTTTTCAATGTATGCGTGCGGGTTTTCTGTGCCCCAAATGCGAAAATCGGCATCATTCATTTTCGCACACATTCTGCAACATTACCATGATTTTCAGAGTAATGTCGCAATATTTCCCAGCGTTGTTCAAGCGTATACACAACCATATTCGTTCAGCGGAAGGATAAAATAATTATCTGTCAAATCAGACATGAGCTAAGTGTTACCATTCACGAAATAAGCACTAGTTGAAAAAAAGACGTTAGATGGCGGACCCTTTATTTCGGCTTTATCTTTGACCTCTCGTGAGCTTTAAAATAAAATTTGATAACTTTTTTTAATTTGCGAAAAAAAATATGCCGCCAAAAAGTAGTGGATAATTTTTTTTATTCTTTCTTTAGTTCCATTTTCATCCCTACATGATCTAGAAACTAGATCCGCTATCTTATTAGATTTACCACAAAATTGCATTCATATATATACCAGAGCACCGTGTAAAATGCATCTAATTTGCAAAAATCTAAATTATTTACATAAAAAGATGATGTACTTGGCAAAAGAAAAAATTTGATACCCATATTGCCCTATTTAAAACGAAGAGTTACCACCCCATTGCATTTTTGTCAAAACGCAAACCAGCACGAATTTCAAAAAAGCTGAGACCCGTATTTAATTAAATCGACTAAAGATTAAAATATGTTAATTTGGCATTTATATTACAAACAACCCCGAACAAAAAATTCAAAAATCGTTTTTTTTTACAAAATATCCTTAAAAAAAAGGACATGGCTGAACGTCCTTGGACAAATTGTATATACAGTTGGACGCGCCTTAAAAAACCTTTCTTATGATACCCCTATTGTATATGTTGGTAAGGAAACAGATTCTCAAATTAACAAAACATGCAAAAATAGACCCATTTTCAAAATGGTCCAGCTCACGAGAGGTTAAAGCTGGAGCCAAAATATTTGAAATGTCATCTCAAAAAAGTTCAAGGTTCATTTTTAGGAGGGTACATCGAGCACTTTTTTTGGTGAGTCGCTCTAATATATATATCTCGTTTTTTGGATAACGACATATCCAAAATTCATTAATATCTGCGTTTTCGGGATACATCCCTTGTTAGTTTTTTTTTTGTAATACAAAATTGTGAATGTCATCCATTCCATGAGGGTAAGTTCAAAAACCGTATTTTATTTTTTTGTTGAGCTAAAGTCCTTTCATTTTGTGAACATTGTTTGTACGTATAATCTAGGATGTCTATTACATAATACCGTTTTCAGCTCATTAAAATTGTGTAAACAAGCATTTTTATTCACGTTTTTAGTTTTTAAAAATCAAAAAAAAAAAAAAATGCTAAAAGTTGCGAACTTTCAAAGATTTAAAAATCATCTAAAAGCGACTATTTCAAAGATTTAAAAATCATCTAAAAGCGACAATTGTCTACTTTGCGATTTGTATAACATTTGCGAAAATCCATTCATAATGCAAATGCAATTTTTAATAACATTTTGCACTTTTTTCCCTCTTCGATTTTTGAAACGTTGTCCTTTCCGAAAAATTTATTATTTTTGCATTAAATAACAAATGTTAACTATTTTTATTGATGTCTTCAAAAAAAAACTTATCTCATTTATTTATATAAAAAAAAATTTTTTTTTGCATTTTAAAATTTTATTTTTCATCATCTCTTATATTTGTTAACAATTTCTATTTTTTTTTTTCAATTTATAACGAGCTTTCAACCTCCGTATATTTACAAAAATAAAGCAAATCAAACATATTAGCTAGGTTGATACTAGTATTTCGATCTGGCTAAAGATCTCATCAGAACCCGAAGTTTTAGAAAAGTTACAGCCTCCATAATAGGCAGAACTTTAACAAACCATTTTAATTATGATCTCAAACCTGACAATTCAAAATGAAATGCAATTTTAAAAAATTAACAATACATACCAAATTCAAAATTTTTATTTTTATCAAAAAAATTATAACAGCCCTGAGTTTTAAATAGCATTATCTTTTGAAGTGTATTGACTATATCCATAATTTAAAAAAGAGTAAAACTCATTAAATTATATTAGTTTTTTTTTCTTAATTGGTGGTTTTTCCTATAAAATTGTTTAGTCATTTTTAAACTATATTTTAGCCAGTTTTAAGCCTTTTCTACACATATTTAACAACCATTTTTGGAAACTAAGTTCTGGCAACACTGGCTACAATTGAACATGTCTGTTAAGAGTATTGGGTTATTTTTTATTTTATAAGTTCTGTGGCATGCATGTGTTCATAGGTTGAGCATATTCTACATCAATCTCTTGAATGATAAAAATCTGTTTTTTTACAGCTATGCTCTTACCCCTGTCTTCAACATCACGAAAAATCGTCGTAGAGGGTGTGCTTATTTGTATGACCCATGGTTTTTTTATTCTAAATATATTTTTTGTATTATTTTTATGCAATTTTTGTACAATTCTTGATTAAAGTTGCCCTTTTTTCAAGCACGTTTAACTTGATATGAGAAAATGCTATGCTTTTACAATTGTGTATAAAGTATTTTTATCACATATAAATAGTAGTAGACGTCAGGTATTTAAAGGAATTAATTTAACCTTTTTTAAAGAGAATTAACTCTAAGGAAATTGTTCCTATTAACCAGGATGGCAAGCAAAATCGATTAAAACCCCTTTCAACTGCCTATCGTTATCCCTAAAATACCGTTACCGAAATAATTGAAATACCATTACCGAAATAACTAAAATAACCGTTACCAAAATAAAGGAAAATAGCGTTACACTTACCGATAACAGTATTTAAACGGTCACCATTCATGATAGTAACTCATTGTGGACCAACAGTTCCGTTTACAAACCCAATACCAGTGTTTACAACTCTTTGAGATCAAAAAGCGTAACAAAATTTGTAAAAAGCGTAACAAGACATTATTCTTTGCTTAAAAATACGTAAAAAACACCACCCGGCTAAAATTTTTCATATATGGAACCATAAAGGTTCACTGTATGTTTGTACATGCTCATAAACATGTATGCATGTCCCTACCTGGATACATAAATCTACATACATGCTTCCATATTTCTTTATACAAGTGCATTATCGACATTTGAGGTAATATCTACATGTATGTGCACGTATGATCACACATGAACATGCATGAACACGTTTTATCAGGTATGTAGATATTACCTCAAATTTCGTTAACGCACATTTATGGAGGTATATGGAAGCATGTATGGAGATTTATATATCCATGTAGGGACAAGTATTCATGTTAATTAGCATGAACCTTTTTGGATCCATATATGAAAACTTTTGCCTTGGCAGACAAACATTTTTTTACATTTTTTTTTTACAAAATTATAGCAATGAACTAAAGTTGACGATAAAAAAGTTTTATAATTAGATTTCGTGCTTAAATATAGTAACCACATTTACTTCGCTCTTTTTCTACCGGATAATAAAGACTAAAGAAGGACATATTGAAAAAGTTAATTAAATTAGTTTATTTCGTAGTAATACTTAGTTTTTTTAATAGAATCTTACAATTATTTGAATAGTTATATTCATTTACATTAGTAACACTTCAATTCACCGTGTATGTCTAACAAATATCTATACCTAATACCACCAGTGCGTATGATTGTTATTAATAAATTTTGTATGATAATCATACGCCTAAGTGGATTTTTTTATTTTGTTTTTATTTTTATTGTTTATATAAAGGGCTATAATTTCGAATTTCATTGATTTATGTTTTTTTTTTTTTTTTTTTTATTTTAATGTTTTTTTTCAACTTTGTGATCTGCAACTAAATAACAGTAAAGTTACAAAAACAAAATTGGCTCTGTAGACCCCCTCCCTGGCTCTGATTTTGCTTGTCAGAAGTTTTTAGTTTTGCCCTTAAATAAAGAGTGATTGTTTACCAACGTTGAGGACTACTAACGGGTAGGTAAGACCAGATAGAGATTTGCTGCCCTCCAAACTTTATTCTAGCCCCAATCATACCTTACAAATTAGCTTTGGATATATTTACTCTATATTTTACCTGTAGAATTATAAGTGCCAAAAGCGCTTGGGCAAGCATACGTGCCTGTGGTCGTCAAAGAGTTAAGGATAGCTAAATACAAATCTGAGAATTGATATTTATTATTACAGATGGCGGATCTAATAACCATTTTAAAGAGAGTCTATTTACAAAAAAAAAATCATCTGACGCATTAGATGTGCCAGAATTCAACAACCCCAAATTTCCTGAAACAATTTTTGATACAAAAACAATTACTTTTCTAAAATAGTATCCGCCATTTTGAATATTTAAATCTCATATCAGATTCGTTTTCAGTGACCCTTAAGACTTTTCAAACAAATATTTTATATTAATCCGATGACCTTTTAAAAAAGCATCGCCATATTGGATCCAAAATTTTGAATTTTTAAAAGCCAATCTCACATTTGTTTTCTGTCACCGCAAAAACTTTCCCCTTAATTCTGATTTCCAAAAATCATACAAATATATATGAAATTGAAAAATAATTAGGATAAAATGCAATTTTAGAAATTTTTTAGGTTAAAAATTAGTTTTGACCTGAACTTTACCCAATTTTTTTACTTTAAATAGAATTGGAAAATTTTAAATAGTTCCAGCAATCTATTAAACTCATTACATATTATTAGATGGCTATATCATCAAATCTATCCCCATGAACCATTAAACATGCCCAAAAGTATCATTGTTGGTCACCCGAATATTTGGATTTTTTTATTCTATTTCAAAAAAAATGCTTATATATTAAGAATAATGAAAAATAAAGCAAAACTGATCAAATTATGGATTCTTCGGAGTTAAAATACACTTCAAACATGTAAACAACTTGTTAAAATACACTTCAAACATGTAAACAACTTGTTAACATACACTTCAAACATATAAATGTAAACCAAATTCTAGATATGTCTCGAAAGCCTCAGATTTATCAATAATTTCAATGTTATCGGAGTAATATTTGAATAAAATTTTTAATACTTTCATTTTTTCTTAGGAAATTTTTAAAACTTGATATTCTATTATTTGATGTTTCGGTTATTTTAAGAATGCGACCAATTAATTATTTTAAAACTCTGTCATTTAAATTCCCATACAATTGTATTTGTTAAGATGGATTTTTATATAGGTTTATTTTGTTTTATTTTATTTTTTTTTTCTTGTACTTCCTTGTGTATATATTTCCAAATTTAAATTCAAAACCATTCACAGTCAAAAGAGACTGATAAATGTTGTAAATGCAGGTCACGTCGGTCCAAAGAAAGTGGAGACGCTTTTAACATACAATAAATGGATGAAAAAAGAAATGCTGAGAGTAAAAAACCATATTAGACTACAAGCTGACTTTAAACTCTAATATTCACATACAAACATGCATAAGTATTGGTTAACTTCAGTTATATGCTTAGCAAAAAATACGTATGTATGTGTTTGCACACTCGTACGTTGATTTAGTGTGTATTTCCGTTTCCCTATTTGTATGAAATATTTGATATATAGTTGTTGTTTTATATGAGTGTATGTGTGTGTATGTGTGTGTGTGTTTTTGTATTTTTGCTTTGCATTTGTATGATCCTGACATGCATATGTAGTCGATTATATTGATGTTTTAGTTCGTTTTTCCTTATCTATATTTGATTATGTGTAGGACAACATTTATATCAGAGCTGTGAATGAATCATTCATTTTTGATTTCAATTCATTACGAATTTGAATTGAATTTTGAATAATTCTTTTCACATAAAAAAGAATTGAATGATATTTGAATTAATTCAAAGAATTTGGTAAAAATAAATTGGAATTCATTTCCAATTCAAATGAATTCGGCAAAATGAATTGCAATTCATTTTCAATTCAAATGAGTTTGGCGAAATGAATTGCAATTCATTTCCAATTCATTTGACTTGAACTGATTTTGAATTAATTAAAATGAATTAGAAAAATGAATTGCAATTCATTTTCAATTCATTTGTATTGAATTGATTTTGAATGAATTCAAATGAATTAGAAAAAATATTGCACCGTGTTATTAATCATATTTATATAATTTTCTTATATGTGATGAAGAGTTTCATAAAATTCATTTGAATTAATTCAAAATCAATTTAATACAAATGAATTGAAAATGAATTGCAATTAATTTTTCTAATTCATTTGAATTAATTCAAAATCAATTCAAGTCAAATGAATTGGAAATGAATTGCAATTCATTTCGCTAAACTCATTTGAATTGACAATGAATTGCGATTCATTTTGCCGAATTCATTTGATTTAAAATGAATTGCAATTCATTCCAGCCAAATGCATATGAATCGATTCAAATTTCATTCAATTCGTTTTTTGGCGAAAAGAATTAACTCAAAATTTTACTAATTCAGTGCATGAATGATTCGCGAATTAATTCAAAAATGAATGATTCAGTCACAGCTCTGATTTATATATAATATTGTATTCACATACAAGCAATTCTTGTTGAATATTTAAAAATCACTCAAAGAATATTTAATATTATCTAAAAATAAATACAACTTGAAGAAATTTATGATTTATTTAAAAGTAAAAACTGTATGTTTTTATAAACTCTAACTTTTATGGAAAGTTTTAATAAATGGAGACCGACAATTTGAAATAAACAGAGAATCCTATTTTAATTTTACACTTAGAAAATTAATGAAACCGATTCAAACATTTTATACATACGCTGCCAGTGCATATGCTGCTTCATTTTAATAACACTACCCAGTGTAGAAAAGCATTATCATACATCCACAATATTTTAACAGTAACTGAATGCAGTTTATTTGAAAAGTATTCAGTAAACTTTGTTATTTAAGATATATACATTTAAACTACAAAGAACTATTTTTTTTAACATAACATATTTTACCATTTGTTAAAAAAACAAACTACACATAAATACTATTTTGCTGTACCAGTTATTATTTTCATATAACGTATTATTTTTACGAAAAATTCTTTTTTTTAACCAAAAAGTTCATGATAGTGAAAAGGAAAGAAAAACAGTTGTTTTTAATAATTTGGGAGTTAGTTTTTAATAGTTAAAATAAAATACAATCTTTTATTTTTACGAATTTGGGAGTTTTTATAAATTTTTTTATTTTATTTTTGATAGTAAAATTAAAAGAAAATCTTTTATTTTTACGGATTTTGAGGTAATTTGTTAATAGTTAAAAATAAATGAAAAAACCATTGGATTTAAAAGAAAAGTGAGTAGACCTTTTTTTTAACTATATGCTTAGTAGTTTTACTGGCAAGTACCTACAATTTTCATTACAAATATCTTTCTTTTATATGGGGATTTGTCGCTCAACATAATGAAAAATCATTACTTACCACCTTAAGAAATGAAAGAAATGCTTACCAGTAAGGACAAAAGTAATGAGTCTAAACATAAATTTTCAAAAAACCTAATTTATAATATGTTTTTTCATTGAAATTTTTTTTGTAATAAAATATGCCCACACGGGACTCGAACCTGGGCTCCAGGTTGTCAGTAACCCGTTCTACCATCTGAGCTATCTCGACATATTATACTTGATAGATAAAAACATAAATGAATTGCTTGCACAAAATGTTATTAATTTCCAGCTTACAGAAAAATCAAAAGTAAGTAGTTATATAAGGAGAGGGCCACTAAACGTTTTCTCTTGTCAATTTACACTTTAGAAAGGTCGAAATATTTTATGTGCAAAATAATAAAGCGATCGGCTCATTATTTGAACAAAAAGTGAGTAATACAGTTTTTTTTTGCATATTCAGTGACCTTAATGATAGGAGCAGACAATTTACAAAAAAGACAACATAAGTGACAGTATTAGGAACTTGTTTTATAGCCCTCATCAATAATTTAAAAATAATCTTATTATCTTTTAATTGTTCTGAGTACTTGGCAATTAAGCATATTTTTTTTTTGTACGAAATTTAAGGTTTTTTGTACCGTTTTTTGCCCTCACTTTTTGTTCAAAGTCCATTTGCAGACAAATTAATGCTCCGATTTATCTAATATTTTGTACATATAATCTGACGACGTTTTGTAAGATAAAAAAGATAATTTTTAACCATAAAAAAGTTATAGGTAATAATCTGTGTCGTGAACTACTCGATGTCCCTGCTTATGTACTTACTAGAGTTGAAAAAATGATGAGTCTAAAAATTGGTTTTCAAAAATGTTTAGATCATTACTTTATATTTCAAATAATGATAAAAAAAATAAGTAATTATGGGTAATGCATTATTGTTTGTATTTAAATGATGCGAAAAACAACAACTTATTACACTGTAAGAATTATCCTTCATGATATCAATGAAACAATTTCATAGAATTTTTTTGTAGGTTCAATGAAGAATTTCATTATATCCCAGAAATTTTATTAATATTAAGAAATTTTTGACAAACTTTTTTTCATAAACTTTAGTAGTTTCATAAAAAAAATCCATTCGATTTTATAAATTATCGCTTCATAAATTTAATGAAAATTTTCTTTAGAGCTATGAAATTATTTCAAAGAATTATTTTTTTTTTATTTTCATAATGTAAAATCTAAAAGGAAAACGATCAACTAACTACATGCCGGATTTCCGATTCGTTCCCAGTAATCGTAGCTTTAAGATTTAAAGCTGTTGGCTAAGCTTGTAAGAAAAGGCGAAACATGTTGTTCAGGTTATCAATTAACATCATCGATTTTCTGTGGTTGGTTGATATATATACCTGATTAAACCTTGAGCTCCTTTTGGGTGGTGGATTAGAATGAGACTGTAGATAACCTAGTCGCTTAGGTCGAGAGTGCGGCACTACCTCTAGCGCTGATTCCCACACAATTTTTTTCATCTTCTTTTTCAATTATTAACAATTAGTGTTTTCTCTTTGTAATAGTAACATTTTAATTATGATTTGAAACCAGACAATTCAAAATGAAAAAAAATTTCATAAAATTTTAAAATTTCATTATTGTTCATGCATTTCAAACATTAGTTTTAATATTATATTCTAAAGTTTTCAACATATCTTATAAAGTGGTTTATTATTTTAATGTAGCCATTTAATAATGGACTTTAATGAAATTGTTTAAAAATCAGCGGTTCCTTGGCTTAGTTCCAATGCATATTTCAAGACATTCATGAAGAGTTTTATTAATTCAAAAAAACTTCTTAATATTAAAAAATTTTATGAAACTGATTCGTAAATCCTATCAGCGCTTTATTGTCGGAATGATTCATTATTTGTATGAAGATTTTCGTTAATTCTACAAACATTTTGTAAACATTGTTCTATGAAAACTTTAAATGAAAAGTTTAAATTGGCGAGTTCCAGTGACAATTTTCATTAAAGCTATGAAGAAACTATTTACTGAACTGCAGATAATTCTCTCAGTGTAGTAAGTCATTATTATTAGTACAAAAGTAATGCAGAGAGAAAGCTGGTGTTATTACTGGTAGTCCAACAAATAATGACATTTCGTTAACGTTTCTTCACTGTGATCTTATTTTAATTTTTTTTTTTTTTTAATTTTACATTTTAATTTTTGTAGGGAAAACTATTCTTAAAATTTTTGGCTGAAACTGTATTTAAAACGTTAAATTTTGCCATAAAAAAGTTCCCTCACAACCAACCAATTTACTTATCAGCAAACTACTTGTGAATTTAATTCTCACTTTTTTTTATAAAACTACAATTTATCCCAAATATTATTTATAACAACTTTTTTCTTTTATCGATTTACCTTCTTCATTTCATAAATCTGTTCAAAATATCATATTTCATACAAAAAAAAAAACTGTCCAAATCCATATTACTGCATTTTTATGTTTATTGCTGCCAATAAAACGTATAATATTTTAAGACCTAAAGGGTTAAACTGTAATTAATATTAAAATTTACAAAATATAGGAAAAATTTCATTCCTATCGAATACAGCTTTTGCACAATCCGTATTTGAAAACAGTAATTTTTTTCGTTTCAACCATTTATAATGCAAAAATGCATTGATATCATGCACATAATTCTCTCAGTGTAGCCATGCCTTCTAATTTCGAATTATTGTATATTTAACAGATTTATTTTTCTGTTCTTCACTTACTAATATTTATTCAAAAAAATCGGCTTATTTTAGCAGTTTTTTCTGCAACCTCAATTTTAACTGATTTTTTTTTAAACTTATTTAGCTACTTTTACTGTTTTTTTTTTGTGAGTGTAATTAAGTTACTTTATGTTATGAATATTTATATAAACATTTGTATGGCGTCACAATAAAATTAATGTTGCAAATTGTAAAACAAATATAAATGAATAAACCGTATAAAAATAAGTATAAACAGCATGCATGCATTTGCAATGTACACACTTCCACTAACAAATACACTCACACAACAAATGAAAGCAACACAAACGCATAATATTATCATATAGCATGTGAAGGAGTGTGCAAATACACCAATACATAATGACAAAAACAACATTAATTTGTACGACGTGTAAATATGTAAATACACTTAAAATATACATGGAAAAACAGACACACACAATAGGGTGCTGGGAATGAACAAAAATTGCACCAGTAATCCACAGAAAATCAATCATTCCTGGCTCCAAATGAAACCAAAAATATCAAAATAAGTGGCGTTTTTAATACTGATTCAGTTACACTAAAAGAAAACGTATGTGAAAATAACAAAAAAAAAAAAAAACTTGTTAACGCGAGTAAAAAAATTATATATGGTCTTATGTTTTTTATCTTAAAATATATTATAATATATGATTGACTATGGTGTCATTCATATCCATATATTACTAAATATATTTCTTATCTAACGATATATTGTTAAATATTAACCTATATAAAATAAGATATTAATCATATATGCTATACATAATAAGATATGATAGATCTATTGTAATATATATAATACATTCTCATATATAACACAATATGTATTCATATATCGTGACATATAAGCTATAGAATTTAAGATATACTAAAAATATTTTTGTGTGTTATATAAGATATGCATATGAATAATGCAATTCAAGATATAATTATATATGAAATTAAGATTAACAATTTAGTTCGAGATATTATTATATAAAGGTCCGACATCTTTAATATTTTGTATGATTATAAGCTATAATTATGTATTGTAATATCTAACTGCGTGTGTCCAAATTATTTTTCTTTAAATTTTTTCATATTCAAAAATAATATTTGTCATGGGATACAAGTAAATCCAATTTAATCTCAAAATATCTCATTCTAAAAATTACTTAGCTTTTTATCTTATTAGATCCAAGTAGATCCAAATTCATCCCACGGAATATTTTGGGATCCATCAGGATCTTAAATTAGATATTTTTGGATGTCCCAATTTGAGATAAATTTTGATCTAACTTATTCCGGTAATATATTTGTGGGATCTAATCGGATATTAATAGATACCGCAATTTTGAGGTAAACTTGGGTAAGAATAAATATCGATATATTTCAAATGAGATCTGATTTTGTATTTGAGATGAATTTTTTTTTTTTTTTTTTTTGATCGAAAATTTAAATAAAAATTTCTTCTAGTTTTGGTTTAAACCCATTTTGTACTTCTTGATCATTCTTAGATTTTTAGATGCTAAACGGTATTATATTATTATCTTATCGAAATTTAGTTTTGGCAAATATTCGATATAGAAATCAACAATTTAGTTAATTCAGTGCACCCTAACCCATCTACTGAAAGATGTATTTATAATACAAACAATAACAGCAACATTTTCCAGAGTGGTTATAAATGTTGGTGGCAGCAGGAACAAGGACGAGAATGTCCTGAAATAAAATTTAAAGAAATGATAATTACAATATCTACTAAAAGTATGCGAGGGTTAATCCTAAAATAAGTGTTTACAAATTAATTATAATTTAAAATTGTTTGACCAATCAATTCCCTAGAAATTAAAATTGTATCTGCCCGATTAAAAAAAAATTAATATGATGCAACGAAGAAATGTATCAAATGTGATATAGCCTGATATCTATCTAATTGAAATACAAATTGATCCGAAAAATGGTGGATCATATTGTATATAAATGCATATATTGCATTGATTTTGATACAATTTGTTACGATTCAACCCAGTCAAAATAAATTTGTTAAATTGAATACTGGGGGCTAGATATTATGGTCCGTTTATTAAGAGAGAAATTTAAATCAGGGACCGTAATCATTATGAGTTTTATAATAAAAATTACACAATAATAATTATACTATAAGTTTTAAGGATTTTCTTCAATGGTAATGATTATTTTTGAGTAATATTAATAAAATTCAGCCATAAACATTATTTTTGAGCAAAAAAATACAACTCAAAATAATCATTACACAGGCCTACAATGATTTTGGTGCCGCTAAAAATAAAACAGATTTCAAGTAAGTTCGGTACCCTGATAAAAAATTGATACTTACTTTTTAATGCTACGTGTAGTTTTCGAGATTTCGCAAGGATATTAAAGTAATCAACGTATGTCTTCTTCACTGCATCTGTTATAGGTTTTCTAAACTTTTTTACTACATATTCACCACAAATATAACAAAATGTATTTGGATTATTTACACAACACCTTCTCGACGACGGCATATCGATATTATCATTTAATCAAAGAAATTAATTGACTATAATGACATTAAGTATAATAAAATACATTTTTTAGGTTATGACCGATCGATACAAACCTGAACGTAGCTTCGCGATTTTGACAGCTAACCATGACGTCTTGCGGACTAATTAACCAAATTATAACATAGAATTATCGGCACCAAACAAAAAATTTTTTTTTGTAGGCCTGTGTTATTTATGATTTTATTTTTTTCGCTCAAAATAAAACTTGCGGTAATTTATTATTATTATTAATATTTATTATTATTATTATTAATTGTAATATTGTGCTCACTTTGGAATATTCCTTATCACTGACCAAGTTAGTAATAGTATTTTACTCGTACCCAATTTAAACAATCTATAAAAAGACTAAATATTTGTAAAATTAAAAATTAAATGGAAAAAATTTAGTATTAGTTTGCTTTCAATTTGAATTATAACAGCTTGCAGTCTTCGTAACATTGATTTTTTATTTTTTTTTAATTGGGTATAGATTTACATACCAGCTTTACTATTCTTAATGCCCAGTATACATGCATATTAGAGATATAACCAAATTTTGGCATAGTACCACGAGTAATCACGGTCAGTGATTGCACATAAAATTTCATATAGACCCAATCGAACAAATAAAAAACATAACAAATATTACATTATTCAAAAAATTCAAAAAACAGGGTCACTGACGAAGATTCAATACCAGAAACTGCGCAGTCTGATTCAGAAAATAATTGAAAATTTGCAATCTAGTTATGATTTTTAAAAAATACACTCATTCTTCTCTACCGCGCCTTTCACAAGAAAGTGAGTTTTATTTTGAGCGAAAAAAATAAAAATCATAAATAAAAATTATTTTTGAGTTTTATTTTTTTTTACTTAAAAAAAATGATTATGGCTGATTTTTTTTATTATTACTCAAAAATAATCATACCCATTGAAGAAAACTTTAAAAATCAGAAATTTAAAAATCATGACGGATATGCAAAGATTTTCAAAAAATAATAATAATGGAGCAATAAATTTTTTTTATGTCTGTTCTAAGTGATTGATTTTTTGATTTAAAAAACAAACAATAATCATTATTTACTGTCCCTGATTTAAATTTAACTTTCAGTTAAATTTAAATTTTATTTGCTTAACAATCAAAATTTATTATGTCAAACTGAAATTGTTTGAGTATGATATATTGTTGTGTTTGATATTTTAAATGAAAATGTTCCAGTTGATATTACAATTTTTAAAAGGATGTTATGGATTTCAAAACATAAACTTCACTTTTACACAACTTAAAAATTCGTTTTATTTTTATCATGGAGTAATACAATGGTTTTGTTTAATCCTATATATTCATTTAATTCTTTCAATCCAATTATATATTGCTCGTCTTATAACAAGTAAAATTGTATTATGTCATACTTAACTATATTAAATTTTACAAAACTGTATCAGATAATATATGTGTACATATTATTATTTTTACTCAGGTGAATGAAATTAATCCATTTTTTAATCAAATCGAAACATTTACTCGCTTTAAATCTTTATTTAAATCAAATTAATTATTTTATTGATGAAAACATTCAATTTTATAAATTCATAAATGCAGCTACACTAAAAGCTCATGATGTCAATGAATTTTTGCAAAAAACAAGAATCTTTTTCCAAAGACAAGCTTTATTACAGAAAATTTTGCATTCATTTTTATTTAAGAAAATTCTCTCTGTGTATTAAATTTCGATTCAAAATCGACAACCGAATTATGAAATAAAATTTTTAAAGCTTTTTATATTTTTTCTAACTACAATAGTTTTTAGTATAGTTTTTTCCCATACTTATCAAAGATCATTCGTATGTATAAGATAATTTACTTTTAACATAAACGTTAATTGGCCTAGTTAAAAATGTAAATAAGGTAATGGAATTATTTTTCTGAAAATTGGCTATTTTTAAAACGAAAAGTTAATATAAAACTGTAGAAAGGAAGGTAACATACAAATTATGATTAAATAAAAAATAATAATTATAATATATATTAATCACACTCGGGAATTATTCATTACTATTAAAATGTTATAGCTAAATTGTTAACATTTTATAACCATTTAATCACTATGGGGCTGGTCCCAAGATGTCAGGCACCGGTCCAAGGTCGAAAATTTCATAAGAAAGGGACCAGTCACTTTAACGTGACATTGTCATAGGAAGGGTCTAAGTTGACACATTTTAGACACCTTGTGATGTATTTTGTAGTATGTCTGAAAATTGATTTTAAATTACATTTTAAGAAATTGAGAACAAAATCGACTCGAAGTGACTAGGGTAAGATTACAGAATGTTTGGGCAAATTTTTCCAATGTATATCGGCAGGCTAAGTGAGTGTGCGATTGTGTTCAAGCAAAAGAAAAAACATAACAAAAACCAAAGACATAATAGTTATAAATTGTATGTGATATTTCACCAATTCATATTTTTCCTCTAGAATGGTAATGGTTATGATTAGGGCTGGGGAGTTAATGCATTTATATTTATGTTTTATGTACATAAAATATGTATTTAAAATCGTAAGATATGTACTTAAAATTTAGAAATATGCTAGTTATGATCAACGAAAAAAGTTGTTCTTATTTTCTTATTTATACCCTGCGGGAAACGAAGGGTCGATTGATCCAAAGTGACAAATCTGTGATATATGATTTGGGCGCACGTCACGAAACTGGTGAAACCAAAATTGTGGTGCACCAAAAAGTGTTAATTTTGGTGTAATGACCAATCACGTGATTATAGTTATTTTTCACTAGTTGCTATCAGATATATCTGTAACTGGAGAAAAAGTACCATAACATCAAAGTGTACTGAAGCAACTAGGGCCATTGCAGTTGAAGTTATTACTGGTCATTGAACTGCTTCAAAACCGTTAGCAGTGGATGAAAACTTGGCCAAAGGATTCATTCTCCTGAATGACACTGAAGGAATTTTATCTGTACCGACTATGTGACAGTAGAAATGAAGACGTAACACTCCACTGGTTTAAAAGAACTGAACACGGAACTGTGACCAGGGCTGCCAGATATGACGATTTCTCGCCAAACGTCGCGATCTTAAACTTAGTTTTTTGTTGGGTATAGACAAAATAAGCTAATTATGAAATTGATTTTTGTTGTGCCTTTGGTTTCGGACGGGCTATTTAGCAACTCGTGCATAATATGACATACGCTGAATTAAAAAAGGCAGGTTACTTGTTAATTACTTGTCGCATGCCCGGCGACATGTACCCCTTAGACCAGTGCAGTGGTACGTCTCAAAACTATTACAGTCAAACTACACCTATTACAGAACACATTGCGCTTAATATGTGACCAGTTTTCCTTCAAAAATTGTTCTCCAGTTCAGAGATACGTACATCTACACCAGTCACGTGATAATTTGATTCCCACTAGTTCTGTTGCATATCACATAAATCCTTAAATGGTCATACTTTGACACTACCTGCATCTAACTTGTCCCGTAGCATATTCATTTTAGTCTGTTTGGTGATACATTGGTCAAGTTATTTGATACGTCACACAGTGCTCCACAGGTTGCAAATTGTCACCTCCTATGACAAGCCCATGTTAAAAGTACCGGTCACTTTCATATAACAGAACCGAAACTAAGACAGGTTCATACACACAAAGTTCTAGTCACATGACCATACCAGTGACTGGTCCATTTCCCGCAGGGTAGGTACTCCCCTGTGTGATTAAGTAAAATTTGTTTATAATTATTTCTGTTTAAGAAATATTTTTTTATACTTTTCTAAAATTGTACTTTCTAGTAAAAAGCTTAAATGGGTATCACGACCCTGACCCGCAGATCTTAATGAACTTTGAATATGTTGTAGAGAATAGATATTTACGGGACAAGTATTTTGTTTAGCTGTCTAATCTCTTGTTTAGTAATTACTAAGTGGAGTCAAAAATTACCTCATTTTTCGATTTTATGATTTTTTTGTTTTTTTTTTTTTAAGTTACTATTTACAAGCTTGTTATCAATAAAAGCTATTTTTAAGACACCTTTACTGATATATAAAATATGTCTGAAGACGTTTTCATGTTATTAAAAAAAAATGTCTTTGAAGTAACTTTATTTATAACTGGCGCTTTATTAAGGACTGTAGTTGTATTAAGCTAAAAATAATGCATATTAATGCCCATTTAATTTAATAGAATGGTCTCTCACCTTATTCCGATATTTGTAATCGTTTGGATTTATGCGAAGAGCTTTTTTCCATATATTTCAAATAATTCACAATACGAATTGCACTTAGTTTACAACGGCCAGAGAAAAATTTAGCCATTATCATAATTATAAATTTAATCACAATCTGAAAGATGTTATTCCGTAAAAACTCTTGCGTATCTTTTTTTATTTAAAGTGAAAAAATTAACCCTGTAGGAAAAATAAAAAAAAAAAAATTATATCTACTGGAATTTTTTTTTTTATCAATTTAAAGACTTTACAATCTTGTAGTCTTAAATTGAATTAAGTTTCATGGGTATTTTTTCTCCCCAGGTGACTAAGGGTTAAGCAGTTTTTAAATAAGGGTAAGATTAGATTAGATCAGAAGGCACTATGCACCGCGACCAATGTAGGTATTTTGTGCTGCCTAAAGTTACCTACAGATTCAAGCTAAAGCCAATTATCCTATTAGGCAAAATGTTCGCGATGTCGGAAGGCGAAATGAAGCGATCACCTAGAAACCTAAGTCTCCTATCACAAAGCCTGGGACATTCGCAGAGAACATGCTCCGAGGTCTCAGACACCATCTCGCAAAACCTACACATATCCGTGTCCGATTGACCTTTCTTGTGCAGATGGTATCTGAGATTACAGTGTCCAGTTAAGTACGACGCCAGGGTCTTCAAACCCCCCCCCCCTTTCAAGCGACAAGAGTCGCCTCGACCCCCTACTGGAAAAGAGATCAATCTTTTAGCCTAGCGCTGACCAGGGAGTTTTCCCAGTAACCAGAGAATTCAGACTCTCTCCATGCCCAGAGCCTTTCCCTAACATACCCCGCAGGTATTCCACAGAATGGTTCAGGACCAATAAAGGGCTTTCGGGCCCCGCGGTTGGCAAGACAATCTGCCCTCTCGTTGCCCTCATGCCCCTCATGACCAGGAATCCACCCCAAGGTTAGAGAGTTGCCCCTACCAAGCCTATTGAGAGTCTGAATGCATTCCATGACCAACCCGGACGACACCTTATAAGCCATTAAGGCCCTCAGTGCAGCCTGACTCTCAGAAAGAATGTAGATGCGAGATCTGCGAGTTCCCCTTCGCAGGCATAATTATAGTCCAATAAAATGTAACTGATATTTTTTTGCAAAATTATGCGAACTTTGAAGCAAACATAAATTTTTTTTTTCAACTTTTGACAAAATATTCAATCTACATAAAATGTCCTGAAAAGGAGTATTTCCACATACAAACACGAATTATCATTTTAGCAATTTATGTGTTTTTCTTTAATAAGGACTATTATATTACAAAAACATCATTCGATATTTCCAAATAAGTCATTTTAAAAATCTTTAAAATTATTTTATAAAAATCGTTTTTCATTTTGATCAAATTTGTGTGTCATTTTGGAATCCAGGCTAAAGTGGTTAAAGTCAGAATTCGATATCTGAATAACTTTGAATATATTTATTGAATAAATCCAATACAAAGTTTTAATAAAAATCACTTCTTTGTGTAATTATATACCAAGAAACATTTTTACAGACTGTTCGACACGTACGGAATCATGTATCCGGATTTTGTGACACGTGAACGATCCGCAAACACTTGTACGTAAACGGAACATTAACGGACCGTTTTTATTCCATTTTAGTGTATCCGTTTCCGGTCCGTTGAATACGGACTACACAAATTTTGTCAAAATAAAATAACATAATAATTTCGGTAATAATTGTTAAGGGCCATGCAGTAAAATTAAGTAAATTAATAATTTTTTAACTACGTAGCGTGCATCCGTTCTGTACCATCATTATAGAGTGGAAATTCTGTCTATAGCCGGTAAATATTGATGAGATTTAAAAGTTGTTTCACGATAGTGTCTATAAATAAAAATTTTTGGCGACAATATGTCAAATTGAATCGTGTACAATACCAAATCTTAAATACTATCTATTAAACTTAAAATAATATAGAGCAATTCCATATGAAAACGATCAAAATTGGCAAATTTTGGACGACTCCTCTCCGATTTTAAAATAAATAGTCTTAATCGATTGCCCAGCAAAAAATAATGTACCTACATATTTTTTTTTTTTTATAGTGACTGGTTTAGTGGTGGTGTGCACCACTGTCATGTGACAAAATTGAAGAATTCTTCATAAGGGACCTCATTGAAAGTTGTTTTAAAAACTACTAAAGCGATCGCAACGAGTGATAGCTCGTTGGAAAGGTATTGAATCAGGCTTTAATTGAAAAATAAAATTTTCCTAATTTTTCTCAGAAATTTACCTTTTTTCCCATGAAAATTAAATTTTCCCATGAAAATTAAATTTTCCGATTTTCCACAGAAGCTCCTAAATTTTTCGGCTAATTTTATTTTTTTTGGATTCCTCATAATTTTGCTTTAAGAATCAGCAATAAAAAAATGGGCCCCGACTCCTTGTTTGGACAGGAGAAGAGCATTTAAGAGACCACCTTGTTCTCATTGTTTTTATATTTTTTATAATTGAATTATTTTTAATTATTTAACAAGAAAAATTAGGAAAATTTTATTTTTCAATTAAAGCCTGATTCAATACCTTTCCAACGAGCTATTTTTTTAAAACAACTTTCAATGAGGTCCCTTATGAAGAATTCTTCAATTTTGTATGGCCAGAAAATGCATTCGGCCAGAAAATGCATTTGGTCTGTATTCGGTATTTTAAAAGCATTATGGACAAATTTGGCGGATGGAAAAATGTTTATTGGGCTGATTAGATGCTATTTTGAGTGTCAAATTTGAAAAAAAAGTCTGTAGTTGAGCAATGAATTCACTGTTCGGTCTCAGAAAGTTCGACCAAATTGAAAATAGTTCGGCGGCCGAACTGATAACTTAATGGCTAAACTTCGGCTTTTCTCTTAAATTTTATACACAAAATCGAATTAAATCGGCTCAACAAACATGTTTCCAATACCAAAATTTGTCATCATTGCCCCTAGATATCAAAAAACCGACAAAATATAGGTTTTTGGCCGAACTGTTCGGTCGGACACTAATAATTAACCACTTACTTTACAAATTACAAGTTAATGATTACACCCATTACTTTTAGGCTCATCGCCTGTAAAATTCATCAGTGAAGTAACTATTGTAATGCGTGGAGCCCTATGACGATACATTGCTTTACACAATATTTTAAAATGTGTGCGTTTTCTGGGTTGTTTATGTCAACATAACCTAATATAACATATTGCCACACATATTTCTATGTTAAACATTAAACATTTCAAAACATTTCAACTTCACAGTAATTCAGTTTAATGTCTGTAGTAATTTTCTATTTTTTTTTATTTTTTTGACAAGGGCAACAAACCACACTAAGCCAACAAATAGTATTTAAAATAAAACAAACAAAAACAATATTTGAAAAATAAGTAAAAGTTTTTGCTAAACTACTTGAAAAAATAAGTGAAAAATACACGGTAAATGTTAAAAAATAATATAAACTAACAAAACCAAAAGCTGCTTTTTATTAATACTGACATTGTATGATTTTACTTTTATTATTTTGAAGAGTAAAATTATATAAAAAAAAAAGTTGTTGCATAATTTTCATATTTTTACTTGGTTTCTATGCACTCTGAAATGAAATTATTTATATAAAAAGTTTTTTTATATTTAAAAAAAAAAAAACAAAACAGAAAAAACTTAAAAGGTATTTCTAAAACATTAAAATAAGTTTTACGAGTAGCAAAGTAATATTTACTTAGTATGGTTGAGGTTTTAATAAAATGTTGAAACTTTTATTATAATTTAAGAATTAGTATATTTTTATTTAAATATTTAAGAAAAATTTTATTTTATCTTTTACCAAAGTAAGACCACTTTAAAGAAATTTTCGATTACAAAATTATGAAAAAATTTTCAAATTTGGTAAAGGTTAGACCTAAACATCTGTTATCGAATTATAATCCTAGAATAGACTAATTTTTAAAATCCGCTAACGATTGCTGGTAAAATTGCGATTTCTCTAATAGATCGATTAAATTTTCCCCGTAATGAGGCAATACTATCAAAAAGACAACATTTTTTAATACTAAAGGAATGTTCGCTAATAAGCCCTGTTCGCTAAAGTAGAGCTTTCGGCTTTTTCCATCTTGTTGCATGAACATATCAATACTGTCCACTGTCATCAAAATAAATTACTGCTTTCACTATCGAGAATGCACACAATTGTCTTGGTTTTATTGTGTCATTACAAAAAAAAACCCCGAAAAAAGTGTAATATTTCGTTATCATAAAAAGTGAATAGCAATCAAGTTTTGAAGAATTTTTCAAGTCGGATTTTTTGCAAACTATAGTTTCCGAATGGGAATAAGTGCCAAGTTTATTTATCGCCCAAATATCACGCTTAACGATTAAAATGTGTGGTAAAACTTAACGAAATTTATACTAAAAACATGTCTCGTGTTGGAAGGTTGCCAATGTCCAGCCAATCCCCAAAAAGTGTGCTGCTAACAACCCTGACAATTACCGCCCAATTGCAATCTGCTCTGCGCCTCGAAGGTTATGGAGAGCATGGTTAATTTACATCTTTTTAATTATGTATGTATGTATGTATGTATATCTTTATTCAAAAAATTTTATAAAATTTAAAATAAAGAAAAATAATAATATATAGTTAACAATGACTTATAGTCGTCTGTTATATATAGATAAACAAAATTATAATTATAAAAGTATAGATATTTATTTTTTGGGATATAATTTAAGAATCATACAAATTCTTCAATAATCATTTTTCTATAATTTAAAGCACTATTGATATAGCTATAGCTATAGAGCTTATTCCATCCAATTTGGCCATTTAGAATATCGATAAGTTCATTTTCGTTAAGATGTGGCTTCCCAAAATGTCTGTTTCTGAATTCATTAAATATTGGACATATTGCCATAAAATGTTTCAAGTTCTCATCTTCTGCTGTGTTGCATAGCGTACATGTTTTGCTATCTGTGTTGTTGTATTTATTTGCATTTAGTGGTAGCAAATCGACCCTTGCTCTAAAAATAGTAGTGATTTGATTCAGTTTTTTTAGATTGCTTATATAGTTGATACCTAAGCTATGATCTAAATGCTTGTAAAATCGCATTCTGCTGTTTTGTGCCTGTTGATGCATTTTTAAAAATATTTTTGATTTTAATTCTTGAAGCAACGTTGTTCCAAATCTAAGTAGTTCTTGTGCAGAAAGATTTTCATAGTCTAAAGCTAATCGGACTCCCACTTCACTGCCCAAATCTTTAATCTTTTTTGCCCAAAATATATTTTCACGTAACGCAATAATGGACAATTTGTGAGGTAATCTGTTTTGCTTGTATTGAAACAGGGTTTTGTATATATAATTCAAATGTAAATTGAGTGTATAGAAATAGCTACATTCTGCATTTGTTTCCAAAAGTAAGGCATAGTTTGGTGTAGAATCCGGAAGTTTCAGGATTCTCTTTAAAAAATATCGTTGCAGCTTGTCTACCTCTTCAAACGAATCGAAACCCCAAACTTGTGCCGCATAAGCCTGTATGGAACGACAGACTGATTGAAAGAGCTTCCATTTTGCAGTGAGAGTTATATTAGGTTTGTTGAAAAAAACTGTTCCATGTAGCATTTATGCTGTTTTTAGAGGATATGTTTCTCTTCTCAATATGTTTTTTAAAGCTCATTTTTGGAGTCAAAATAACTCCCAAGTAGCTATATTTTGTAGGTTGATTTTGTACAGTACCTTGTCTCCCGACGATAGCCTTCCCCCTGCTCTAAAAACTATCATTTCAGACTTAAGCATATTAACTTCCATGTTCCAGTTTTCGCAGTAATCATCTAATTTATTTACCATGTTTTGCATAGTTTCTATATTATCTGCAAGTAGAACAATGTCATCAGCATAGAGAAGTAAACGGATATTTATGTCATCTATCATCAGACCACCTTCCAGATGTTCATGGAGATCGTTTAAATATAAAGTAAAAAGTAAAGGCGACAGAAGGCAGCCTTGTTTGACACCAGTATAGGTTTCGAAATACTCTGACACATCATTTCCTGTCCATACTGCTGATTTCGTGTTATTGTAAATATTTTCAATAAGGTTTACGATTTTCGTTGACATACCTAATGCATGTAACTTATAAATTAGTGGTTTTCTAGGAACTCTGTCAAAAGCAGCTTTAAAATCCACAAAAAAGGCGTAAATTTTCTTTCTTTCCTTAAATTTCGTATTTATAATAACTGATAGATTATATATATTATCTACTGTGGAATAATTTGGTCTGAACCCAGCTTGAAATTCATTGAGAATTTGGTATTTTTCAATCCAATTTGTGAGCCTGGCATTGATGATTCCCATAAATAATTTTGCTACACAATTCATAAATGTAATACCCCTATAGTTATTTACACAGTTCACATCTCCTTTTTTGTGAATCGGAAATATTATACTGCGCTCAAACACTTCGTCGACTTTACCAGTTTCAAAAATAACATTAAAAACATTTGAAAGTTCTATTAAAAAATCATCTGTAGCGTACTTAAACATTTCGTAGGGCACTCTATCAACTCCGGGTGCCTTATTCTGTTTTGTTTTTTTGAGTATTGCTTTAATCTCATTAACAGTTATATTTTTGTCCAAATCATTATCACTATGAAACATTGGTGCGTATTGGATATCTTTTGATAACTGTGGTTGATTAAGTAACGTTGTAAAGTATTTTTTAAAATCATCTGCTGAAATGGATGTTCCAATCTTAAAGCCTTCACCTCTTATTTCTTTGGCTACTTTCCACCATTGCTTCGAATCATTTATTTTATTAATTTTTTCATTGATTTCATCCGAATACTCTTCTTTCCTTTTTCCACAAACGTTTACATAGTAGTTTTTAGCTTGGAGGTACTTTTTCTTATCTTCTAGATTATTAGTCTTTCTAAATTGATTTAGAAGCTCAAATGAATTCTGTCTTGCTTGGAGGCAGTTGTAGTTAAACCATTTAGATTTAAATATTTGCGTGTTTCTTCTTTTTTGGCATTTTGGTACTGACATATTGATAACTTTAATAAGCTCTTTTAAGTTCATAAATTCATATTGCATTTTGTGATTTGTTAAGTTTTTATTAAGATTTTGTTGATATTTTTCCATCTTTTTAATTATCTACACACAGAGAAATAAAGTGCCAACCGAATTGAAAAATGTACATTAATGGTAGCAACTTATAAGTTCAGTTACTACAACGGTATTTACATTAAATTTCAGAATGTTTTAGGTGTTGTAACTAAAATTCAGTTGAATTAACCGAACTTTGTTGTGAAAATCAATGTTAAGTTGCACCAACCGTCTGAAATTCGTAATAATCTAATTTGAGTCATAGCGACCAAATTTCAGTTGACAAATAGCGAAAATTTTCTCTGTGTGTAGAGTTCAACTCTCTTCTTAATGATCGGCAGTATGGCTTCGTAGAAGTCGTTCTACTACAAACCTGATGGCGTTTCTATCGGAGCATTGGACTCGGTTCATTCGCAGATTTGGCGAGAGCAAAGTGGTTATTCTACTTAAATTTTCAAGTCGTTTGATCGTGTGTAGCATAAAGCACTCGTGTCAGAGTTCAGAGATCGCACTATAACAGTTGTTATAGATGGGGTCTCATCCGATGAGTTTCAGTTAAATGCAGTGGTACCACAAGGTTCCGTTCTTTCTCCATCTCTATTTCTTATCTTCCTAAAAAACTTTCTCAGTCTAACTTCACATCCTATGAACTCATGCAGATGACAGCAACATTTGCCCTTCATTTTCATTCGACCACAGGCCAGGCCTTGTGGAGGTTGGGGGCAAAGGCTGATTATGAATGACACACTCAATCAGGATCTGATTACAATTTCCGAGTCGGATCGTGCTAATAGGGTCGAATTTAATGCACACAAGACCCATAGGAGAGTGGGTTCATAAATGTCATCTGTGTGCATGGGTGGTATCAATATTGAGGAATCAGATACTCTTGATGTTCAAGGCATGAGCATCAAATGTGATGTCCGCTGGACAAATCAGATTATTCAGGTGTCGAAAGAAGTATTCAAGAGTCTTAGCTTTCTCAATCGGTGCAATAATTTCTTTACTCCATCTGATCTCCTAACTATTTATAAAACCTATATCCAGCCGAAGATGGAATACAACTCCCATATATGGGCAGGGGCTTTAAAGTCTATTTTCGAGCTTCTGAACCGTGTGCAAAGGAGGTCGTTGGCGCTTATTAGTAACATAAGGGTAACCAGCACTATTGATTCGTTGGATCATCGTCGGAATGTGGGTTGTGTGTCTTTCTTCTGTCGATACTACCATGAGAAGTAACACACGTTTATCCAATTGAGCTCATCCGTTTGTGGTAGATAGTCCAGTGTATCGCACAACTCATTACCTAGAAAATTCATTTATTAGTCGAACCAACCGTATGTGGATAAACTCTCCGCAAAAACGTTTTTCCTGACACTTACAATTTAGAGAAATTCAATTTATATATCCATAGACTCAATTCCCTATTTTTTCATCCCCATAACCCATTTTCATGATATCAACACAATGCACTTCATAAGTAGATGGCATCCCCTGAGTGTTGGTCTATAGCTAAAAAAAACACTTCTTTTAAAATTTCAAATTTGATTCATACCGATCGGACCAGTAGTTTGGAAGTTCTGTATTTATTAAAATATCTTTGTTTTCAAATACCCCACTGTGCAAGAGCTGGTCAAATTGACATTTCTTTAAACACAAAACGTAATTTATTGTTTGAGTTCGAATTTTAACGTCTTTTTCAGACAATTGCAATTAATACTATTATTAATATGCAATTTTATTTAATTTTAATTGTGAAAGGCGTGGTAGAGAAGAATTAATGTATTTTCTAAAAATCATAACTACTTTGTAAATTTTCAATTTTTCTGAATCAGACTGCGCAGTTTCCGGTATTGAACCTTCGTCAGTGATCCTGTTTTTTTGAATAATGTAGTATTTGTTATATTTTTATTTGTTCGATTGCGTCTATATGAAATTTTCTGTGCAATCACTGACCGTGGTATAGATAAACTGATTTCTAATGCCACATGCACTCGCACTACACGTTAGACAGAGCGCTTTAGCGCTCTGATCTATCACCAGGTCGAGTAGTGTTGTGATTAAAACTAGTTTTATTCAATACACGGTGTTTTTGTTCTTGCATACATAATCTCAGAAGTACAACTCCAACACAACACAACAGTTCTATTTTTAGAAAGTTACCTCACTCTAATGTCCACTGCTTTCCAATATGTTGTAAGTGATGCCATTTAATCTAAAAGAAATTGAATTACCGATTTGGATTAAATATTGCGACAAAATCCCTGTAATAAAGCAATGTTGTAGGAAATCGAAAATTCGTAATTAAATACCAAAAAGGTATTAATTTCTTTTCAACATTGTCTTTAAAGTATTAACCATCATAATCACTCTTAAAATGTCAACTATATTTGCATAAAAAGTTACAGATAACAACGTATTTCCATTTGTAGTTATCTTATTACTTAAAATTAAAACACAAAAAATTACTTCCCCTTTTTATAACAAAAATAAAAAATAATAAAGATATTTTTATAACCTCTCTTACAAATTTTAAGCCATAAAATTGTACGTATAATAATGATAACAAGTCATACTGGCAACTCAACATAAAACTGCAGATATTAAAGGGGCAAAAAAAAACACACATCCTTCAAAAAAGGAAAAAGTTTTTCCTTAAGAAAATATTTCTTATCTCTAAAAACAAAATTTCATAATACGCACAATAAACGTAAGGACGATCAAACGACCAACCGACTGCCAACCAGTATCTCAACTTAACTTTTTCATTCTGTCTTTCATTACTAACTTGTACTTACTACAATTTACTAACCAACGGCCATTTCATCAAGACAATCTTCTTGGAATATTTTTTACAAACCAGCATGTAGTTTCTTGTTCAAGTAAATCCCAGAAAAGAAAAGATATCTTTTGCCAACATTTCTTATTAACACTTTTTATATTCTTGCTCTTTTAAAGCAAAAAAAAAAAAAAAGGAGACAGAAGTAAAAAAGTTGCAGTTTTATGCTTCTGCTTATCCTGGTCACTTTCCGTTATGCTATGGCTTAGTTGAAACTACAATGTCCCGATTAAAAAAAAAAATTAATATGATGCAACAAAGAAATAAATGGAGGATAGTATTGTTTGGATCATAACACAGTACGACAGAAAAAATACCTGGATAGTGTTACTATTTTGCTGGTAAGTGTTGCCGAGTAAAAGAAGAATCTGTTTTTGAAATTTGACAAACACCTCCGAAATCTTCAGTTACGGTTAAAAAACGGGTTTTTCTACCTTTCTGCACTTATAAGCCTGTAACTTAGTTGAATATCAACCGATTTTAAGTTTCTCATATATAGTAGGATTCCTTTACAAAATATTTTGTAAAAACGTATCTAAATTTGAAAAATGTCGAAAAATTTAAAGAAAAAGTGTATGCTGGAGATATTCACACATATTTCTCAAGGTAACTTAAATAATATACCATTCGAAAGGTCTCACTTTCTTTTTTCTAAATCCGCTGAGAAACTTAAAATTGGATGATATTCATTACTGCCCATGAAAAAATGCCATATATAATTATATATGATATTTGAGTCTATTCAATTATATCTGAGTCCATATATATTTATATATATTCTAAATCCGCTGAGAAACTTAAAATCGGATGATATTCATTACTGCCCATGAAAAAATGCCATATATAATTATATATGATATTTGAATCTATTCAATTATATCTGATTCCATATATATTTATATATAACCTTATATATAATTTTATATAAACATATCTGAAATGATATATAATTATATCTGACGGTATATATAAATATATCTGAACTCTGATATAATTGGATAGACACAAATTTTGGATATAATTATATATGATCATATCTGTTCATATCTAAACCTTTTTACTAGGGTGGCTTATAACTACATAAAGGTACAAAAAACCCGGGTTTTTGCCCATAACTCAATAATTTGGAGGTGTTTGGAAAATTTCAAAAACAGATTCTTGTTGTACTCGACAACATTTATCGGAAAAATAGTATAACTTCAAAGGTATTTCAACTTCATTATTTTTTGTATCACTGTGTAATATATTGAGTTATATATAAATTTATACGATTTAATCCAGTAATAATTTAAGTAATTTAAATTTAACCTCCAGTTAAATTTAAATTAAGGATTGAGATCGAAGAATAACCTACACAGATTATCACTTATAACTTTTTTAATGTTTAAAGGTGTATTTTTTTTGGATCAAGTTATCTTACAGAAAGTCATAAAGGTAACTTGTCAAGAAAAAAGTTAAAATTTTGAGTGGGATGTTATCGATTTTAAAACAAAAACGTACTTTCCCACAACTTAAAAAAGTTAATTTTTTTTACATGCGGTAATATATTGTTTTGTTTATAACCATATATTAATTAATTTCTGCCAATCCAATTATATATTGCCCGTCGAATAACGTATGATATAACATATTGTAAGATACAATTAAATAGGCCGTTTTACGAAAAATTACGGTGAAAAGTAAAATTGTATCTTTCTCTACATGATGTCATACTTAACTATATTAAATTTTACAAAGCTAGATCACTTTATATATTATTTTTACTCGGGGTTCATCAAGAAAAAAAAGATGTAAGAAAAACTTTTAGTTGTAAATGGCGTTAATCTCCTAAAATGATGCATTAGCCAGAGAAATTTCTTGCTCTGTTGTAGCAAAAGCTTCAACAGCAGCAGCAAGTAACAGTAGGATATCCACTGCTACAGGATAAAATTAAAAAAGTATCATCAGGCTGTGTTGCATCCTGTTGACAAACGGAATATCATAACTTTGAATAGTTTTTCTTCATATTTTCTAAATTTTTAACTTTGTTTGTTAACTTTATATAAGTTTCAAGAATAAACATGAAACATAAAACTAAACTGTACTAAATATTAAGTTATACCAGCAACGGACAATATAATTTAGCTTAGCGTCTTTTTTTTTCACTATTAATCCTGAAAATCAGTAATGTGAAGAACAAAAATCTAAGGGTAAAGTAGTTACACGAACATATACAGATGGATTTCAACCCGTTTCGGGTGTTTTTAATAGTGGGGATTTTCGATGACCAGGGAAGGGTAAAACTAATTTTGTCCATGGACAAGCAGTAAGGCCATCAACCAGAAAAACTATGAAATGTTTCAGAATCCTACAAGCTAGTCTTAGACCAACTCACCTCTTGATTGTCAAGCCTTGACCCTTCCATATAAAGGGTCCGCCAAATAACTTTTTTTTTTTTGAACTCCTGAACCAATTGGACTTTGTATGGCGTCATACCAAGGTCTTTATGCAAAATTCGTCTTAAAGATGTCTCCGAAATGTTCAATTGTTGAGAACGACGGTGAATTGATGTTGATGGCGCTTCACGCACACTTTCTGCCACAGCAGAAATATTCTCGGGTGTACGCACTATTTTTGGCTTTTCACGCTTTGGTTTATCGATGAGGATGTCAGTTTCTTTCACTTTTTTCACAAGATAACGAACATACGGACCATATTCTTTCAGCGGAAGGATAAAACTAATTAGCTGTCAAATCAGACATGAGCTAAGTGTTACCATTCACGAAATAAGCACTAGGTGAAAAAAAACGTTAGATGGCGGACCCTTTAGTATTTGGACTTCTCCTAGAAGCAAGCCTCTGTAGCCTCTTTAAATTCCTGAGATAGGTATTATTATAAAATTCCGGCTAAAAAACAATGAGTCCGTACAAAATAATAAAATATATCGAAAGATTTTGAGATTAATTTCCCAACCTACTCATTAATTAATTTCCTCACCTACTCTCTACAACAGCTTCAAAAACGAGATCATGGAGCTCCCCTGTGAAAAGATACAAGTTCTTCTTTATTGAAATTGATCTCAAGTCCGCAGGCCCTTTACCAGACAGTCAGCTCCCTTAGAACATTAGGGCAAAACATTGCCATGGAAATCCATCGAACGATATTGCTCGAACGTATAGAAAAATCGCCACTTTTTTGACAATAGCGTTAATATTACTTGCTACAATTCTGGATCTCGGGGCATCTTCATATTTATCATCCAAAGATCTTGGATGAAGACTAAGAGGCTACCTTAGAGTGACAAAGGTTTATTTTCAGACTCCGCATAATTTTCTCTGCCTCCATCTCTACCCTGGGTGATATCAAGGAGGTCGAATTTATCTCCAATTTCGAAACCGAAAATCCCACTTTTTGGTTGGACTATGAATTAATAAAATGCTTACAAATTTTATATTACATATTTTGTTAAATAAATATTAATAAAATCATTGTACACAACTCTCTTTTACCATCTTAATTAAAATTTTTTAAAATATTGCACTCAAATTATGGAAAATTTCTTTCTGTACAAATTTCTATAAATTTGATAAAACTTTTTCTATGACTGTAGAAAAATTATTGTACAAGGTTGTTTTTCTACATGTAAAAAGAAACTTCAAAGCATCAGCAAAACTTTAACATTGTAAAATTAATGCTTAAAAAATATGCATATAAAAAGATAAAAATGGATAAAAAAAAAATAAGCTTAAGCTAAGAGAAAACTCGTCATAACAGGTATTACATGGTAACAAACTACCCAGCAAACCCACGGTAATAGGTTGGTATTAAGTAACATGTTAAACTACCCCCCGGGTAAGTACATTACAGGACTGCCCATTAGTAACACCAAATTCACATGTTTTAATGTTTTTTTTTTTTTTATTAATTAATAATCATATAATTACACATTATATATATACTATTACCCTAACCGATCACTAGCTACTATGGCTTTCGGCGCGTTGTAGCGAAAAAAGACCAGTGCCTGTGGTATGAATCGAACCCACGACCCCCGCACTGATAAGCCAACACGCTACCAACTAGCCTACCGGGGCGCACAACATAGGTATAATTTATTTTTAACTTTCGATATTGTTTATCGCATGCGATAGGATTTTTTAACTGTTAGAAGCCCTAAAGATAAACGTTTAGATCTTAATGAATTATAATTATAATTAATTTTCTACTACAAATTCTACAATTTTCAAATAATATTTGTTCTAAAAATTAAAGATTTAAATAAAAAGGTTTTGGTAACTCTTTACCTGTAAGCAGGCGCGGATCCAGGAAAATGTTTTGTTGAGGAAATAACAGTAGTTTTGAGTAACTTTTTAAATTTGTTTCACATTTTGTATTAAAAAAAATTTTCTTTTTTTTTTTATTAATTAATAATTATATAATTACGAATTATATACTATTACCCTAACCGAGCACTAGCTACTATGGCCTTTGGCGCGTTGTAGCGAAAACAGACCAGTGCCTCTGGTGGGAATCGAACCCACAACCCCCGCACAGATAAGCCAGCACGCTACCAACTAGCCTACCGGGGCGCACAGTAAAAAAAATTAAAAAAAAAAATTGTTTTTGGGGGATTAAATTTCCTCCCCCTGGATCCGCTCCTGCCTATAAGTGAGGAGTAACATGTTACCGAGGTAAGCAGTTACCTCGATGTCCTTGTTAAATAATAATAGGGTTCCTAATAGAAAAGTAACATGCTACCTTCTTATTACAAAAAGTTTATTTTTCCACCCAAAACTTATAAAAAAATGTCATGTCTAAAATTTTAAGTGAAAAATGTTTAAATTTTAATGTACAGTTGAACCTCGATTATCCGGGTTGCACGGGATCGGACTCAGCACGGATAATCGAAAACACGGTTAATAGAACCTATTTGTTTTTCCCCGAATTTTAACTCTTTGTATGTAGATGAAAATAAAAAACAAGCAAATAAATATGTGTGTTGTACGGATAGCGGAGGTGAAGCACGTTTAACAGAGGGAAAAAAATAAAAGCACAGATAACAGAGGTAAACACGGTTAATAGAGGTATAAATTAAACCACCAGCATGCCGGCTAACAGATGTACCCGGTTAATAGAGGCCCGGATAATCGAGGTTCAACTGTAATACCCAATATAACAAAAATTGAGTTTTGAAAAAAAGCTTATTACATTTATACTGGAGGTAATATAAGTTTTGTAAGGTGTTATCATAGTGCACATGTCCTTCTTGAAATAGTAGATTTTGTAATAGAAGAGTAACCAGTTATCAACCTTAACTTCTTATTCCCAAACTTATTACCGGGTAATATAAAGTTCTGCTGGGTAGTTATAAAAAAATAGAATTCCAAAAAAAACTCCAGAAAAAGCCACACAAAACATGGAAAATTACAATATGTATGCAAAATTAATTCATATACACACGCAAAACAGAAAAACAAAATTGTTTAAAGTGTTCCAACTTTTAAACTATGCAGAAAATTACAAACAAATTGTGTTCTTGTACTGGGGTGTGTGCTTTAGAATTCAGCACTGTATAACACAGCTCAGCGCATAAAATTAAAAAAGACAGTAATAACAATAAAACTATAGCATAAAACTAGGCTAACAGCCAGAAGTATGTAACAGTAGACATCCTTTAGAGTACTGTCAATCATATGGTGGCTTGCAACAAAAAAAAAATAAAAAATTAACAAAATGAAACATCATAAACGTTACGGTTATATGTGGCTAAATTTTTTTTTTTATGTATAATGTTGAATTAAAATTTTTTTTTTTATTCCAATTGCTTGTATTTTTTTCACAATTTCTTCCTCTTTCCATTTCAATTTTTCATATTCGTTAAATTCTGTTTGTTTGTACAGAGTGAAAACAAAAGCATTGTGGCAAAAAAGTTGTTTTTTTCAGAAAATTAACATTTTCTTATGAATATTCATAAAATCAAGAACCATCTTTCATTTATTAAGAAGAAAAAAATGAGCAGGGCTTAAAAGTGCTTCTTCATAAAAACAAATGTATGAATCTTGCATCAATATATACGAGGGATGTTTGGTAATTTATAAACCATGGTACAATTAGCCACCACAAAAGGGTGGGTATTTTTTTTTTTTTTTTTTTAATAAATTAATAAAATAAAAACAGCAAAAACAAAACTGTTAACTTTACAAAAATCTTAGTTTTATTCGAGCTGTATTTAATTGAAAAAAGCAATAAATATTTGTAGACTAAAAACAGCAACAAAAAAATGTTATATAAACTAAATTTTTGCTATATTTACCTAAAATTTAGTAGATTGGAAATAAGAGCATGTTTTACTAAAATAAACAGAAATTTTCGATAAAAAAAATTGTAGATTGCTGATTTCAAAAGGGAAGATTTTTATTCGCATTAAAAAAAATCAAAAAAAAAACTTAATAATTAGTTTATGATATTTTTTTCAATGTTTTACTTTTAAATTTTAAAAATTAAAACCAAAAGTTAATTTTTCGATCTTTTATCATACATGATATGATATTTTTTTCTTTTAGAAATGTTGAGGTTGAGAAGAAGAATAAACGTTTTTCTCTAAAAATTATAGACACTATTAATTTTGTTCTGTCTATTTTTATTTAGGAAATTTGTTGCTGATTTCAGAAGAATAATTTGTTACTGTCAATTAACCAGAATTTAACATAAATACTAACTAAGTATTTGTAGATTCAACAGATTTATGTTTCCTATTCTTATCTTACTAATATTTAGCAAACCAAATCTGCTAATTTTAGTACTTTTTTCTGCCACATAATTTTTAGCAATTTTTATTGTAGTTTCAGCAAAAAATTTTACTAATTTTTTTCTATTAGAGTAGTTTTAAATAAAAAATAAACTCGGCTACACAGAAAAAAATATCAGCCTAAAATATCTAATTAAAGAATTAATATTAATAAAATTTTTTTTAAACAAATATTTAATTGAATCAATTAATATTTTAATTGATTTTTATATATAGAAATACATATTTTATTTTAGACATAATTCACAAATAATTTTTTTATAAACTGTAGTTTAAATAGAAAAGTTTTCGTATAAAAAATACCAAATGAACTTAAAATTTGCAAACAAAACAAGCACACACACAGACACAACATTATCAAAAACACATATACAAACTTATCGTTCACACACTTTTTTTTTGTGAGTATCATAATTTGTTTTGTAGATAGTTATTTATAACTTTTTTAATTTTCAATAAAAGTTTTAATTGATAAATATTATCATTGCCATGATAGATGCAGAATCAATTAAAATATTAATTGCTTTAATAAATTTTTTAATTTAAACCAGTTTTTAGTGTTTTCTGTGTAACAATCGACGAACAGAACTAAAGGTGAAATGTTCGTTAACTTTTTTTAGTTAACGAAAATTGTTCATAATTTTATCTTTAAATTGACTCGCCTCCTTGGCCTTGGATGCTGAAGTCTGAAAAAGAAAACTGAACGGACAGAACAAAATCTTTCTATATAATAATCCTGCCATATAAATAAATACAAAAATTAGACTTTTTGCCATTTGTGTAAAATCAAATAAAATCCAAATAACACATTGCAGAACAACTTCTTAAATCTGTTCTACAACCAATTCGTTTTGTCCCATTTGCAATAGGTTATTTACCTACACCCTAGAACAGGTTGCTTTAGAACCGGCTCTACAACCAGTTATAGAACTGGTTCTGGGACAGTGAAACCCTACATTTCGACTCCCAGAAGAACGGGTGGTTCCATGCAACGGGTGGTAAAAGAAGAAGATCTGGAATAGATTCAGAGGTAACCACACTCAAAAAAGTAGTAAAGTCAGCAATATTTCTGCTGGGAGGATCCTTGCAGTAAAATTTCTAATATCAGCAAAAAATTTGCTAAATTTAGCAAAATGTTTCCTGAATTTACAATTTTATTTTGCTGATATTAGCAATTTTTCTACAAGGATCATCCCAGCAAAAATGTTGCTGAGTTTACTGACTTTTTTTTTGAGAATTTTTTAAAAATATACTTAGGTCTTTTAAGAAATTTTTTTAAAATTTTAACATGGCAACATTGAAGAATCAATTTTTAAACTTTTTTGTTTGTTAAAAGAAAATTGTTAATTTGTCACATTAAAAACGAAAATGTAATAATTTTCTTGTTAGAAAGTGTTTTTGCAACCGTCAGACAATGACAATCGTAATTAATTTTTTTTTTTTATATTAATTACTGTAGAATATTTCTTTAGTTAGTCTCTTTACAGGAAGAAGAAGAAGAAAACATTTTTATTGAAAAATTTTACGGACACAAGGGATACACCAGACTGCCGCAGTTTCGTCCCCCTCCTGGGACTCGTCAGTGGTTAATTTATGTGTCAATTGAACAAAGTATTTTATATTGTTAATTTTGCTCTATATGAAAAACTTTTTTTATTTTTTTTTTTGTGGTGTCATACTGTGATTTGAACTCACAGTCTTAGCATCAAAGCTATGCATCGTAATCTCACCTCTTAACCAGTTGAGCCACGGTCGACACAGCGTTGACTGCGACTAAATTGGAGTTTGGTCACACTACGTACACACAAGTATTGTTTTGATCAGAAGAGACAGAATTAGCTAATACCAATGCACAATTCATTTCTCAACTAGAATGCTTTTTCTTCTTAATCCTATCTCTTTTTCACAAGTAATTATCACGTTTTATGATGCGCTTTATTCACATACAATAGTTGGATACCAAGTGTAGGTTAGAGATTGAGTCGCCGTTAAGCAAGTTTATTCAAATTTTATGTTAGAAAGTGTTTTTGCAACCGTCAGACAATGACAATCGTAATTATTTTTTTTTTTTTATATTAATTACTGTAGAATATTTCTTTAGTTAGTCTCTTTACAGGAAGAAGAAGAAGAAAACATTTTTATTGAAAAATTTTACGGACACAAGGGATACACCAGACTGCCGCAGTTTCGTCCCCCTCCTGGGACTCGTCAGTGGTTAATTTATGTGTCAATTGAACAAAGTATTTTATATTGTTAATTTTGCTCTATATGAAAAACTTTTTTTATTTTTTTTTTTGTGGTGTCGTACTGTGATTTGAACTCACAGTCTTAGCATCAAAGCTATGCATCGTAATCTCACCTCTTAACCAGTTGAGCCACGGTCGACACAGCGTTGACTGCGACTAAATTGGAGTTTGGTCACACTACGTACACACAAGTATTGTTTTGATCAGAAGAGACAGAATTAGCTAATACCAATGCACAATTCATTTCTCAACTAGAATGCTTTTTCTTCTTAATCCTATCTCTTTTTCACAAGTAATTATCACGTTTTATGATGCGCTTTATTCACATACAATAGTTGGATACCAAGTGTAGGTTAGAGATTGAGTCGCCGTTAAGCAAGTTTATTCAAATTTTATGTTAGAAAGTGTTTTTGCAACCGTCAGACAATGACAATCGTAATTAATTTTTTTTTTTTATATTAATTACTGTAGAATATTTCTTTAGTTAGTCTCTTTACAGGAAGAAGAAGAAGAAAACATTTTTATTGAAAAATTTACGGACACAAGGGATACACCAGACTGCCGCAGTTTCGTCCCCCTCCTGGGACTCGTCAGTGGTTAATTTATGTGTCAATTGAACAAAGTATTTTATATTGTTAATTTTGCTCTATATGAAAAACTTTTTTTATTTTTTTTTTGGTGTCGTACTGTGATTTGAACTCACAGTCTTAGCATCAAAGCTATGCATCGTAATCTCACCTCTTAACCAGTTGAGCCACGGTCGACACAGCGTTGACTGCGACTAAATTGGAGTTTGGTCACACTACGTACACACAAGTATTGTTTTGATCAGAAGAGACAGAATTAGCTAATACCAATGCACAATTCATTTCTCAACTAGAATGCTTTTTCTTCTTAATCCTATCTCTTTTCTGCCTAATAAAGTGTTTACAAGTTTCAAAAGTTCTAAATCCTATCTTTTCATTTTACAAAAAAAAAATACTGTACAAGAAAATTTTCGCATTCAAAAAATGTTCCTATAGGTCGCTAACCAAATCAATATATATAACCTTTAAAACATCGGTTTTTTTAAACAGTGCCATAACAAATGTCAAAAATCAAAAAATCGTAATATAATATGGCAACCCTGGAACAATAGTTTTTATTTTGAATTATTTACTATATACATAAATGATTAAAAGAATCTTGATATTTCTGAGAAGCTATTTATATATGAGTCATTCCATATCAAACCAAACGATATTTGACATCACAATTTCTGTTTGCTTTGAAGTTTGGCAGACGTAATCCTATTTTGAAAATATTTTGGAAGTATTTTTGTAAAAAAAAATTAAAATTTTTTTTAGTTATTTGTGTTTAAAAATTCGAAAGCCTTGAAAAATGTTCCGACATGTCGATATTAAAATTGATGTCTTTTCAAAACTAGTAAGCCGATTTTAATGGTTGAAGGTTTATATTATTTTTTATTTTAGTTTTTAACTTTTGTTTGTATTGTTTACCACTTTTGACCCCACCTAAAAATAAAAATAATGTATCTGTATATAACTTTTTTAAGTTAACTGACACGGGAAAATTATCTATAGCCAACACGACAACGTCGATGCCGCTGCAGAAATGGTAGTCAATATTATTATGCTAGGAATGAAACTTTTTATTCCAACGAAGCATATTTCGGCTAAATCAAAACACAAGTGTTGGTTTAACCAGACGTGCAAAAATGCAGTCAGATCCAGAGAGGCAGCGTTCAGTAATTGGCGTTCGAATAAGAACGCCGTTACTGATCTGCACCGCAAAAAGGCGAGAACCGAGTGTGCCAAGGTACTTAGACGCGAAAAGGTTTTATACGAACAGCGTCTACGTGCTCCTCGGGGCAGTAAGACCTTTTGGTCGTTTGTTAAAAGAGTAAGGGATAATGCTAGTTCTTCTATTCCAACTCTTTTAAAAGGACGATCAATCATTCACTGACCCGGTTGATAAGGCCAACCTTTTCGCTGAACTTTTTGCAAGAAATTCTTTCTTGCCGGAAAGCGATCAACCACTGCCCGTTCTCGAAAGGGTATCCTATACTATGCCTTTGATTTTCTTTCGGGCCCGGGCAGTCAAAAGGGTTCTTGCGGATCTCAACGTAAATAAGTCACCGGGGCCGGAAGGCATATCAGCACTGGTGCTGAAACAGTGCTCTTTAACGTTGGCACGTCCATTGGCAAAACTTTTCAGCTCTTCGTACCGTGCGGGAATTTTCCCCTCTTGCTGGAAGGTGGCCAATGTCCAGCCTATCCCTAAAAAGGGTGCGGCTAACAACCCTGAAAATTACCGCCCAATCGCAATTTGCTCTGCGCTCTCCAAAGTGATGGAGACCATGGTTAACCACCATCTTGTGAAATATTTAGAGACCAATTCACTTTTAAATGATCGACAGTATGGCTTCCGTAGTGGTCGATCTACGGGAGACCTGTTGGCGTTTCTATCGGAACGTTGGAGCCGGTCAATCCACCGCTTTGGTGAGAGTAAAGTGGTTGCTCTAGATATTTCTAAGGCGTTCGATCGTGTGTGGCACGGGGCACTCGTGACTAAGCTAGTTGCTTTTGGTGTCGGTAATGTCTTCTCTCGATTTATAACGAGTTTTCTCAGAGACCGCACTATACGTGTTGTTTTAGATGGGGTCTCATCAAACGAGTTTCAGCTAAATTCAGGGGTACCGCAAGGTTCTGTTCTTTCTCCTACCCTTTTTCTTATTTTTATTAATGACCTTCTTGGTCAGACCATCAACCCTATCTACTCTTTTGCAGATGACAGCAACATTTGTCATTCATTTTCATTCGATCACAGGCCAAGCTCTTTGGAGATAGAGGGCATGCGGCAGAACATGAATGACACACTCAATCAAGACCTTTCTACAATCTCCGAGTGGGGTCGCGCGAATAAGGTCGATTTTAATGCACGCAAGACCCAATGTTGTATGTTAACCCACAGACGGGCTGTGGAATTGACATTGTCATCTGTAACTATGGATGGTATAGGTATTGAGGAATCGGATACTCTTGATGTTCTGGGCATGAGAATACAATGTGATGTCCGTTGGAATAAGCACGTATTTCAAGTGTCGAAAGAGGCATTCAAGTGTCTCGGTTTTCTAAAACGGTGCAAGACTTACTTCACTCCATCCGATCTCCTTACTATTTATACCAGCTATATCCGGCCAAAAATGGAATACAACTCTCATATATGGGCAGGGGCTCCATTGTCTATTCTGAAGCTTCTGGACCGTGTTCAGGGGAGGGCGGTGAAGCTTATCAATGACAGTAGTGTATCCAACTCTATTGATTCATTGGAGCATCGTCGGAATGTGGGTTGTGTGACACTTTTCTATCGATATTACCATGGGAGATGCTCATCTGAGATAAGCGAACTTATTCCACGAGCCCGAGTTTTTATTCGTAATACTCGCTTATCTAGTAGAGCACATCCGTTTGTAGTTGATTGTCCTGTGTTTCGCACAACGCATTACAGAGAAAATTCGTTTTTTAGTCGAACGATTCGTATGTGGAACAAACTTCCCGCAGAAGTCTTCCCTGTTACTTACAATTTAGAAAAATTTAAATCAAATATCCACAAACACTACTCCCTCTTTCCTCCTTCCCATACCTTATTTTCCTGATCAATACAATGCACTGCATGAGTAGGGGGCATCCCCTGAGTATTGGTTAAATTATAAAAAAAAAAAAAGCAATTATATTGAACAGCTAAAAAAAAATATCTGTTACTTTTTATGCTTCAGGATGCCTCCCTTGTTATCTAATAATCATTGTATATGTAAATGCTTTCAATATTTGTCATCGGACGATGACATTTTGGTTGTTCTCCCTTTCGGTAAGGTTGCAAAATCAAAAACTTAAGATGTTATTCAAATTTAATAGCGTTGTTCCATGGCCCAATATGAAAAGATATCGGCAGTTTCCACCGAAGACTGGACAAAAAATTTAATTTTTTTTTATCTTGAGCCTTTCGATTTCAATTAAGTTTTGCAGTCAGAAACTCTATGGAGGCACTTAAAGATTGACGTTTTTAGTTTTTTAAATTTCAGAAAATGCATGGTTTTATATGCGATTTAGTTTTATTCAAAATTAAGCAATATTCAAAAAGTGTGTAAGTTGGAAAATTTGTATTTTCTTCAATATCCATCGGATCATTACCATTTAAATTGCATTGCAATTTGGGTTTTAAATGCACGTTTCACAAATTTGGACACTCTCCATTAAAAAAAAATGCATATTTGCAATACAAATCCCATGTTTTCTAATTTACTATAAAACAACGCTTTTGTTTTTTTGGCTCCCAGGGTGTATCCTTTATTAATGACTTATTTAAATAAGCTTTTGAATCATGTTTCCGTAGAAAAACAACAATTTGTCGTTTAAATGTCTCTCTTTTAAAATTAAACATTTAATTTTTAAGATTTTTCCTGTACTTGGAAGATATTGACGAATATACTAAAATATTATGTTTTTCAAATTTAATTTTTATACCTCCAACCCCATGTTTCTTTCTATAAAAAATGTTATATTTGATAGCAAATGCGGACTTTTAAAACATAATATTTTAGTAAATTCTTTTATCTTTCATGTACAGAAAAAATCTTAAAAACTAAATGCAGTGTTTTTAAAACAGAGACGTGCCCTAAAAAAGGACGCCTTAGCACTACATTTTAAAATTGAATCCTAATAAATCTGAAGAATAAAAAAAATAACAAATTATAGTTTTTCTAATTCAAAATATAATATAAAATATAGAAGCCTTTTTCAAAAATTCATTAAAAATATTTAAACCCCAGAACGAAAGAGCAACTTTTTGTCAAAATTGACATATTTTACATTGTTTTTTTTTAAATCGAGAATGGCTAAATTAAAAAAAAATCATTTTAAAAAGAAATCAAAAAGACGAGGGAAAAAAAATTTTAATCCGTAGCATAAAAGTAGAGGAGTACACCATTTAAATGCATTTTAAATGATAATAAACTGATCTATATTAAAAAAAAACTACGAATGTTGAAACTTATACACATTTTAAGAAAATCGTGAATAAAAACCATGGCTTTTTCGAACTTCGAGAAAATAAAAACGGTAATCTTCAAGTGGCTCCATAGAGTTTGCAAAATATAATTTAAATCGAAAGACACAAGTTCAGATTTTGGTCGATCTATCTTGAAATGGCCGATATTTATAATTTCGGTCATTCAAATATTTACATAGTGATTTCCGCAAAAAAAAAATCATTGCTCAATTGACTCCATATGCTAATACAGAAAAATGAGAATGACCATCACAGAATGGCCATCACACCAAGCGGATTGAAAGAACATTAAGTTGACACGTTTCTTTCACCATTTAAACTTTGCCTTTTGTCATAACATAGCAAAAAAAAATTAAATGTTCCTCTAGAAAAATGTCAATTCTTTTTATCATTCTTAAAACAGCTTAACTTTAAAGAAGTAACATTTTGTAACTAACAATTTGCTATACTTATAACACAAAATAAAATAAAAATTGTTATGAAAATCATACTTACTGCAACATCAACTTAGAAAAGATGAGTTTGTTTTAAAAGTTTTTCTAAAAATAGCAAACAACATAACCCAGCAAAAATTTTGTATAATAAATACTGACTGAAAACATATAAAATCAACCACTCGTTTTTCTCCACCCCTTCTGATGTCAACCAAACTTGGTATAAAGAACATGTACATCATATAACTATAACATCGTCCAAATGTAGGACAGCTAATCTCAGCAGATCTTGAAATCTCAAAATATGAAAAATATTTGAAAATTTTAAAAAAGCAGTCGTACATAACATTCTGCAACTTTTGAAAGGCTTAAGCTACGAGAGTCATTGATACCTTATTTGAAAGCTACTTAACCCTCTAATTGGCAGACGATGTTTTGCAACGAAATGCATACCATGTGCTCCACTCGAAAAACAAATAATAAGTTCTTTAACAAAATTGTTAATCGTTGCCTAATTTAGGCGATATGAGCCAAAATATTTTAGGGTGCATTTTGAAAATTAAAGCATATAAAAAATATTTCTCTTACCAAGATATAACCACGCTCGAAAAACTATTTTTTTTTCTGCTCCTATTTAAGAAGATATCGGGATTTTCGCTTTTTGGAAAAAGCGAAATTAGGCGAAAAAGTATCTAAACTTCAATTTATATTGTTCAAACTTCAGCACTTTTCTACTAATACTTAATGTCTTCTTTCTGCAAAATTTCATAATAATCCGTCTATTAGTTTATAAGTTAAGACGATGTCCTGATAAAATCCTGTGAGTCCTTGCACTAAAGTAAGGGCTTATTTTTAAAGATAACGCTCCAATCTTACTTATACTTTATTATAAAGAGTTTTCAGTCAACTTAAATTGGTTTTTTAGATTTTTTAAAACTATATTTTTTTAAAAATAATTAGTTTTTGAAATTTTACGAAATTTTGATTTTGAAGCTTTCTCGCTTTCAAACCGTGGACAGCAAACGAAAAATTTCTTCGTAAAATATTTAGCAAATTTAGTTTTCTATTGGAATATATTAATTTCTAAGTATAAATGTGAAAAAATTTAACTAAAAAGCCGATAACTTAGAAATTTGCAGGAGTAGAGTTGTGTCGTTCATGAACGAACTAGTTCAATTGAACGACTCACTCAATTGAACGATATGACTCGTTCAGCAATATTCGATCTTGTCGTTCAATCGTTCATTTCGTTCTTTTTATTCACAGAGCAATTGCATCTCTATTCAATTAAAACTGCTTGTAAGAGCAATTATTTTATTTTATGAAATAGTAGTAATATTGTTTCAAATTAGGAAAAGCAATTATAGTCATACAAATAAAATGTTTTTTACACAAAATAAATACATTTTTGTTAGAAAAGTTGCAATTTTATAACACTTTTTGTCTATGTACAGTAAAATTTGTGAAAAAAACTCGTAAAACATAAATAGTGCATAATAATTGTCAAACGAACGACACAGTTCGCAAATCGCAGTTCAGTCACAAGTCAAAGGAAAAAAGAACGATTGAACGATTTGAACGAACTAGTTCACTGACTCGAATTGAACGAGACTGACCGAGTCACCAAAATGAACGATTAATCCCAACTCTATGCAGGAGTAAACTCGTAGAAATAAACCTGTAAAAATAGCAAACAAAAAAAAAAAAAGCTACTAAAAATTAATTAAAAATTATCTTGCAAAAACTTTCGTAAAATAGAAAAATGTTCGTTTATTTAACGAAAGTTTTGGTTATTTTGTCATTTTTATATATTTTACGCATGGATTATTTTCAGTGCAAGGTGTCCAAGGTGTCAATTTAATAAAAAAAGTAAAATGTAAAAAAATTACGATCTAAAACAAATTTTAAAATAATTCGAAGAAAATAATTTTAATGTTCTGTAAGTAAGTCCTTGTTTAAACCGGTAATAGGATAGGTTCAGCTGAATAATTCTTTGAATTTCAATTCAAACAAAAAAAAATTTTTTTTTAATGCAAACCAAATCATTTTGCTGGGAAATAAACAACATCTAAGTGGTAAAAACGACATATGACAACACAGTTTCAATTTTGTATTACTCCTCTATATATTTTGCAGCGAATAATAATAATAAAAAAAAAGAACATTATCAATACAATGAAAGAAGATGTGGCAGATGAAAAAAAGAAACTAAAAAGAAAAGAAGCTGGCATTCATGCGTTAACTTGTAACAACTCATAACTCATTGAATATGTTAAGTGGAAAAAGTCGTGATCGAAATTCATAAATTGTGATGAGAAAATATTTACAAGTTGTGCGAAAAAATATAAAGAAAAATAGCGAATACAAACAATATTAACCCTTTATCTGACACACAAAAAAAAAAATTAAATTCCAACTAGTTAAAATTCAATTCAATGTAATTGATTCAATCACAAAAATGATCAATATTTAAACTTTACAAGTAATTGCCATCATTTTAAGGTTTTTTTTTTTGGAGTTTGTTATAATTTTTATTAAAAATAGAAATTATGTTTTTTTCGACCTTTAATTGTGCAATGAAAATGAAAATTATTCAAGTTCGAGGCCATACTCTATATTTCTTCATTAGGATATTGTCCTAACAAATAATCTATAGAGTTTTTTGTTTTCAAATTTATTATTTGACCCTTTCAGGAATGTGTTGATAGATCTATTTCGGGAATTTTTCTAGGTTCCCATCATCAGAACACGTTTGAAAGCGGTAACAATCCCATGCCAAACATCAAACATACATATGAACTAGTTTACTCACTACATGAGAACTAATATACATATGAGTTTGAAGTTAAAGATTATAACCATTGATCAAAAATAAATTGAAAACTGGTGGATCTTGCACATCAATTTATTTTTTGATCAAAATATAGAGTATGGCCTCGAACTTGAATAATTTTCATTTTCATTGCACAATTAAAGGTCGAAAAAAACATAATTTTTATTTTTAATAAAAATTATAACAAACTTGTATAAAAAGGCAGAGTACCGCCAAGTTTACTTCCCCTGTTTTGCTTACAAACTAAACAAAATATAAAAAGGAGAGAGAAACAAAAAAACGTGTATTGAATATCCACCAGAGGTGGACCTTGCACATCAAACAAGTTTTCAATTTATTTTTTGATCAATGGTTATAATCTTTAACTTCAAACTCATATGTATATTAGTTCTCATGTAGTGAGTAAACTAGTTCATATGTATGTTTGATGTTTGGCATGGGATTGTTACCCGCTTTCAAAACGTGTTCTGATGATGGGAACCTAGAAAATTCCCGAAATAGATCTATCAACACATTCCTGAAAGGGTCAAATAATAAATTTGAAAACAAAAAACTCTATAGATTATTTGTTAGGACAATATCCTAAAGTTTTTTTTTTTTTTGTTTAATTATTTGTTTTTTAATTTGTTATTTAACAAAATTTTTAGTTAAGGGATTTTTAGAAATTTTTTTTTTTTTGTAAGTATAAATAAAATTGTATCATCGACCGAAGGCACTTTTTCGGGACTTAATCAATGCCAAAGCCATTTATACCTAAACTAGCAATTTAAACACTACTTTAATACACTTAGAATATTATGTAGGTAAAGACCACTGCAAATGTAGTTAAAAAACAAATGAAATTTCACTTAAAGAAAGGACGACTAACATTTCAGTAAATTCAACTAACATTGTCATTTGTTTTTTAATGTTCAAAAATGTCTAACAATTGTAGTAAAAATTAACCACATGCTAGTAAAAAATACACAAACATTTATTTTTTTTTATTTTTTTAAATAACAAAAAACTACTGTAAAAAATGAATGTCAAATCATAAAACAGTCATTTGATGTGGTTTGTTTTTTTTTAAATGAACTACAAGGTTAGTAAAAAATTTAATTTGTTCTACAAATGACTGACATTTACATTAAAAATAAAGAAACTGTAATACAACCCAAACAACTACATATTTTTAAAGCAGAAGTTCCCTGAGTGTACTAGAACGCTTTTGGGTTACTGTGGAAAGTACGGGAACTGGTATGTTTTAAACAATACTTTACCGCAGAAACTCAAAACAGGACAAAAACGTTGCCTTACTGAAAATTGTGTGCAAATTGTTGTTGTTTAAGCTGTTATTTGGGTAATAATCGGCAATTGCTGTAATTTGGCCGATTACCGATTATTGGCTGATTAATCGGTCGATGAAACGGTTTCATAAATATGACAAAACATTTTCCCCTTAGTGCACCATATTTCGGACATGCAGAATAGCATATTTCAAATATTAAATTTACCTACACTCACATAACAAATTCGGTTGTGTCAAACGATTTTCATCTAACCGAATACCCTATACCAGCGGTCACCAACTACTTTCATTTGGGATCCGTGTTTTAAAAAATCACGACCGTCGCTGTCCGGAAGGTAATAAACTGAACTATTTAAATAATATGTTTAGATACTGTATCAATGGACAAATAAAACGAATGGGTTTCGGTGCATGATTTTATTAAATAATAAACAATTGCTTTGAAGAAAAAGAAGTAGAACTAAGGGTTTTTACAATATTAATGAGAAAAAATTAAATTTTTTGTCTTGGACTATCCGTCTGAAGTTTGAAGTAAAGCTTGTGCGTGCTATTCTCATTAAATCCAGGAGATGTTCATCGGCAAGAAATTTATTTTTAATGAAGTTCATCTTAGAAAATGCTGCTTCAAAAACATATGTTGACCCAAATAAAGTGAGAAGTTTCAAGCTTTATTACTCCCGAAAATATTTGCAGCTTCATTACTCCATTCATCCCCAGGATTCAGAGAGTAAATGTTACTGAGGATATCGACGACATTCCCAATTTTCTTAAAATCTACGAATCTATTTTCAAATTCCGATTTTAGATCCTCAATGAACGTCTTGTATTGGAAGACGTTAAGCTAGTTGTCATTGCAGATTTTTTTTAAATTAGGGAAGTGCAGGCGTTCATTATCCAGAGAAATGTTGAAAAGATCGAGTTTTCGCAAAAAGATTTAAACTTCTGTCAGGAGCTCCCATGCAAGCTTTCCTTTGCCTTGAAGTTTAGGTTCAGATCATTGATGTGTTTAACAATATATGATAATTAAAAAAAAAAAAAAAAAAATGGAAGTTACGTTTTCTTTATCGCAAAGAAAACTTAAGTAATCTTTTGTTGACGTTTGATCAATTTTGTCTTCAAGTCTTCTAAAATGGTGGAAGAATCGTTGTAAAACGCTGCCTTGCTTAACCATCTCACATTATTATGCAATAACAGATCGTCATATTGAGCATCCACTTCGTCAAGAAATATTTTTAATTCACGATGTTTCAGTGCCGATTTTGCCCGAAGAAAATTTATTATTTTCATCACTCCTTGCATTTGTCTCTCGAGATTAAGATTGAGTTTTCAGCAAAGCACAGTTTGGTGAATGATACATGGTAAGAAATCAAATTTCAAATACATTTTACAACTGGTTCTCAATACGTGAACTAGTCCTTTTTTGCACCGTCGGTAGTTACTGATAATATGAAAATTGTTCTCATGGATTTGTTGTTACATAATGTAAAATATTTTGTATTGTTAACACAAGGTCCGCATAAAACAGGTCTACGGTCCGCCAGTTGGTGACCCCTGCCCTATATGGTGACAACTGAAATTACGAGGTTGCAGCAACCGAATCAATTCGGTTGGATGAAATTTTTGATTTTTAGGAGAGGATGTTAAAAAAATTGTCCGATGTCTTCAGGCAATGTCACAGAGAACCATTATACATGTTTTTTTTGTTTTTCAACAACAAAAATAATTTTTGTAACGATTTATTTTCTCTGACACGCCATATTAAAACCATTTCCCTATATGAAAATCGACATAACGAAGCAATAAAAAGCATGTGAAAGTTTGAAGTATTGGCTATAAATATGGCTTAAAAAATTTTCAATTTAAAGTTCCAGTGTTGCCTTATAATGATTTAAAAAAAAATCTATTTTTTGGCTTTTTTCAAGCACTACTAAAAGTAATTTGCTGATTTCGATACGAACGTTAAAAAAAAATATTTAGAAATAGAAAAATTGTTCAGGGCTAATTTAGCAGGAAGAAAAAGAAGAAAACATTTTTATTCAAAAATTTAACGTACACAAAGGATTTACCAGTCTGGAACAGTTTCGTCCCATCCAATAACTCGTCAGTGGTTATTTAATGTGTAAATTGATCAAAACATTACGGCCAGCAGGTTGTTGAAAAATTTTACCATATAGAGATAATCTGACAATTATAAGACACAATAATACAATTTAAAATGGAAAATCACTGATGACGCCTGTAAATTACAAAAAGGCAGAAACTAGTCTAGTCTGATTTGAAAACTAATAGTGTTTATAATTTTTAGAGAAAAACGTTTATTATTCTCAACCTTTATAAAATATTTTCTATTAGCCTTGTTTGTTGCTCGCAGTTAACATGGACATGCAAAAAAACGATTGGCAGCACTTTAATATATTTGTATGTATATCGACGTTGAAGAAATTAAAGAGTTTAACACTTAACAACATGTATAGGAAAACACCAAGAATATTATTAAATTGCTCTACATGAAAAACTTTTTACGTAGTGCCGTGCTGAGTATCAAACCCAGCGCCATACATCAGTCTATGACTCGAAGGCATCAACTCTTAAGCCGGTTGAGTCACGGTCGACACAGCTATGAGTGCGTTTTCGTTCAACATGTACATTAAGTTTAGAGCGCTATGAGGCTGCTCCTATTCCAATAGTTAACAATTTTCAGCCAGATCGTTCAATATTTAGAGGTCGCTATAATTGACGATTTTAAGGGTTAGGGCCGAAATTTAAACAGAATTTAAATTTGATATACATATAGCAAGGTCTTTAACACATACTTATAATAAAATTGTTTGTAAGTATTTTAGCCTAATAAAAAATAATCTGCAGACGAAGCACTTAAATTAAACCAGCATTTCGAAATAATGGGCGTAGTGTACTTTTAAAAAAAGTTTGGTTCCAAACCTTTGGTCTATTTTCCATTTATATCCATATATAAATTTTATAATTGTTTTTCGAATACCACATTTGTATGGTAAGTTGTTGTTGGTTTGAGTTCAAATTAACATTTAATTATGCTTATTTAACTTCATTGAAGGGGTGTCTGACATATCTTCTTTCATATCTTCGTAATCGTTCTGCTTTAAGGCTCCCTAAGTACTTTTTTGTAATATATTTTAAATACCCACACCATAGGCAATATGGGTATCAAAATTTTAGTTTTCTCGAATACTTTAATACTGCTTCAAAAAAAATCTGAATTTTTTAAATTTAAAGCTGAGTTTCATACAAAAACTTCGTAATTTTGACCTTTCTTTTTAGCCATAAATGTGCGATTGCGCACCAAAAAAATACGTGTCTAATATATTTTGTCCTCAACAACATAACCGAGTTTCATTAAATCGGCAGATTTACCACTGTGTAGTTTCCTTGTAAGTTAAAATTGATAAACTTTATTTGATATAATAAAATTTAATGAAGTGAATTGAAAATGTGAAATTCAAAAATTTGATTTTGGTATTTTTAAACTTAAATTTTGAATTTTAAATTTAACCTAAAATTTATTGAATTAAAAATATATATATATTTTAAATACACATTTTTTATTTTAAAATTGGTTAGTTATTTTTAAATATTTTTTTTTTTTAATTTTTAATATTTGTAATTTAAAATAATTTTTTCAATTGTCAATGTTTTAATTTCAAATAAAACATCTAAACTTTTCACAGTTTTATGTTATTTTTAATTTATAACGCGTTTTCAACCTCCGTATATTTACAACAAAAATAAAGCAAATCAAGACATATTAGCCAGGGTGATACTAGTAATTCGATCTGGCTAAAGATCTCATCAGAACCCGAAGTTTTAGAAAAGCGAGAGCCTCCAGAATTAGGCAGAGCTTTAACAAAAAACCTAATAACTAAGCAATTTTGTTCCATTCATTCTTCCTAATAATCGACACGTAGCTAGATGCTTTTCCTAAAAAGCATCAATCATGACATTACTAAACTTTGGAAGACCAAAAACGTTCTATTTATATAATTTTAATTTTTATTTTTTTTTATTAATTAATATTCATATAATTACAAACTTATATACTATTACCCGAATCGAGCACTAGCTACTATGGCCGTTGGCGCGTTGTAGCGAAAACAACCCTGTTGCCTCTGGTGGGAATCGAACCCCATGACCCCTGCACTGATAAGCCAGCACGTTACCAACTAGCCTACCGGGGGCGCAATCTATTTATTAAAAACTTTTTGTTATTAACAAAAAAATCTGTAAATAATAAAAATCACCCACAAAATTTCCATAATGGTTGAATTGAAAGGATTTAAAGGTACTGATAACAAATGTTTCTGGGGAATATGTATTTTTAGTTCATTTGATATAAAATTTAATACATTATATTTCTGACCATTCATTCACGTTTAATGGTTAAAGATAACAAAACTTATAACCATCAAGAAACGTCGAGAAGGAACTGAAAAATAAATAAAAAGTTCATATTTTTATAAAAAAAAACACATAATAAAAGGCATATTGTAAACAATTATGGTAACAAAAAAAAAACAATAATGTTAAACTATATAAACTAGACCAAAAATATTTTTTTTAATATTAAAATCATAAAGAATAGTTGGTAAGTTAAAAAAAAGTTATAAATTAAATAAAACTTAAAATAATGATTATACAAAATGACAGTGTAACACTCTGTACTCGAAAAATATCATAGAAGTCTTCAATTTATCAATTTATTAAAGTTCCACCAAGTGCTTTGTTTAAGAAAGTTCTACATGAGTTCAACACTTACGTCGGACAAAAAATAAATTGCACAATCTATAAAACGTAAGAAACGAAAAAATAAATGTTTTCAAAATGGATTTCCATATACTAATGTGGCAACCATTATATTAAATGCGTAGAATCGTGGGTGTTGTTGGTGTAATGGTTAGTCCGCGTTGGACTGTTACACGGATGGTCCCTGGGTTCGATTCCTGGTGGACGAACTGAACAACTCAATTTAGAAAAAAATAATACGTATGAGTTTTCTATCACTATAATGTATCGCTGGCTGCGCCACCTGTCGGTGTTCCCCATAGGCACTTAACACCACCACCGAAGTAAAAGAATGAATCAGGGCTATGAAACAAAAAGCTTCAATAAATTCGCCAACTCTACATCATGTGGCGAGCAACAACTGTTCTAAGACTTATCATCTCGCGCATTACAGTGTTGCTATGTTTTGAAGCCCTTCATCTTTCACCAGCTTTCATCTCTTCACTATCCCCTTTCCAAAGAAGGCAACACATTAATTAATAGGAAGAATTTCCTGAGTGTTGCTTCTCTTTAAAAAAAAAAAAAAAAAAAAAAAAAACATATGGTGTCCATTTTAGTACACAGCGTCTTTTTCTCAGAGGGCTTGGCAAATAAACTAAAATCTGTAAATATTTACCATTTATGGAAATTACATTAGTACGTTTTTATAGATTTACACTTTCTTTTGTCCGATAGTGTATATCATTACAAAACATTTTTGACGTAAACTTTGTTTTTGAAACAATTCTCACTTACGCCGTAAAAGTTCTCTAATTTGATATAAAAAATGTTTTATAGTAAAAGGAGCAAAAAGAGCAATTTTTTCATATGCAGAATAATGGTGAAGGCTGGAAAAGAATTATAGAAATGTATTGCTAAACGTCAATTGAGAAAAACCCGAGATATACAAGGAAAATAGTGCGCCCCCGGTAGGACTAGTTTGGTAGCGTGCTGGCTATCTGTGCGGGGGTAGTGGGTTCGATTCCCAAAAGAGGGCACTGGTCTGTTTTCTCTACAAAGCGCCGAAGGCCATAGTAGCTAATGCTCGGTTAGGGTAATAGTATATAATTTGTAATTATATGATTATTAATTAATAAATAAAAAGTAAAATGTGATCTTAAAATATGAATTCCAAATAAATACATCACAAAAAGTTGGTTATTATGGGATTCTAAAACACCACAATTCCACTTTGAAAAAAAAAACTGTTTAAAAAATATGTTCATCTGTTACAAGAGAATTGCGGTTATCTCGCCCCTTAAAATCTTTATATTAGCAAAGTTTGAACATTCTACCGATTTTTTGCCGAAATGTTCGGCAATGTGGTATTTTGGTATTTTAGCCACTACCTAAAATACCACATAATTTCTTTAAGTATTATACGAATTAAAATTGATCAGAATATAAATTATTTAATTGCTTAAATACATTTTAGAGCATAAATGCATTTTGCTCTTAATTGCTTTTAAGCAAAGAAACAATATTTAGTTAGAAACAAATAAAATAAAAAATAAACAATATTCCAACCAGATGAAATGACATATTTAAAGTATTCTTATAGATAAACCACAAGTATTTTGTGGTTTACCATCACACTAAATATTTCAGTGTTTTGTTTTGGACATTTCGTGGTGCCACACAATAGAATATTGAAAGCTAAGGATTCGAAATACAAATAGACCACACATAAAATGACCAATTAAACGTATAAAGGTCAAAATTGTTTGTCGGACCATAAGCCACAATTAATATGCAACTTATGATGCATTTTATTTTCAAATCCATGTACTAAATAGTCGTAAATGCTAATGTTGCTTTATGATTCTCTATTGTACAGGAAAATCAAGTCAAACTATAGATAGCCAACAGTCAGTAGAAGAAAATTGTCATTATGCGGTTTGAAAGTACAGCACCTACGCTAACTATTAGGTTTAAATGATGAATTGACGGAGATATCAAACACTGACTAAACATAACAAATGTTGGATGCCGCAAGCATTTTTTTTTTCGTAAGGGAATGTTCGCTTATGTGGCATGTACGCTGAAGTGGACCTTTCGCTTTTTTAGTATTGTTGTATGAACATGCCAAAACTGTTAACTGTCATCAAGTTTAACTTCCGCTATCTCTATTTCAAAAACGTTTCGATGTAAATGAACACGTTTTTTCTGGTTTTATTATGTCGTCGCAAAAAAAACTGCTCGCTGATATTTAGCAAACGATTTTGCTGATATAGCACTTTTTTGCAAGCACCCTCCTGGCTCAAATTTTGCTGACTCAGCAAAATTTTTTACTGATTTTACTATTTATTTTAGCGTTGTTTTAGTCTTTTTTAAATGGTTTATGTTATGTTTTCATATTAGTTTGTTTTGAAAATCGTTAAATAACTATTTTTAATTGGTTTCCACAAAATAATGTTCTATAGCTAAAAAAAAAAAATAACTAAAGAGATGGCCTGATAACTTTTGATTTGAAATATTCCACTTATTTTTTTAGTCCAAAAGAGTGCTAATCTAGAAATTATGAAAGAAATTTTAAGCAATATTTTTAAAGCTTTTTCTAGTTATTTTTTTGGTATTTGCGTATTTAAACTACGTTTCACAGCTTAGTCTTTGACTCTTTATATACAAATTAGCTTATTATAGTTTTTTCCTTAAAAAAAAGGATTATGTTTTTTGAAGCTTTTTTTTAATTAAAGTTGAAAATGTATTCTTACAAGTGATGAAGGCGACATCAAATTGGTTATCCAAAACATTTTTTTTTTTTTAATTTTTTTAACCAATTTGAATTTGAAAGCTTAAGAAAACTAATTTCTCTATAGCAAATTTGTTGCAAGAAACAAAATTTAATAAAAAATTATGAAAACGATTTATTTTTTCAAATTTGACAGCATATTTTTTAAGCGATTTTTAAACACTGGTTTTTGTTGCCCTTATGATCAATATTTAATATTTTAATATACCACATAGAAGCTGGCATTAGTGGATATGATTATAAAGAGTAACACCTCATCCCTACCCTTTGCCTTCTAACACAACAAAAAATGTCAGCAAAGTCGTTTGCTTACTTTTAGCAACAAAATTAGTAGATTGAGCAAAAGTTTTGCTACACTTAAAAAATCATTGCTAAAATTAATAAAATTTTTGCTGAATATTAGTAGACTGAAAAAAAATCAAAGAAATGTTAGATAAAATTGTACTTTAGTTAATTTATTTGCTGCACACAGACAAAAATTTTAGCTATTTTGCCAACTGAAATTCGGTTACTATGACCTCAATTTCGATTGTTACGAATTTCAGTCGGTTGGTACAACTGAACTTTACTTTTCACAACAAAATTCGGTTAATTCAACTGAATTTTAGTTGCAACACCCAATATATTCAGAAAGCTAATGTAAATATCATTATACTAACTAAATTTATTAGTTGTTACCATTAAAATACACTTTTCAATTCGGTTGGCCACTTTATTTCTCTGTGTGTGAAAATCATAAAACATATTTTAGTGATTCTTTTAAAAATAATATACAAAACGTTTACAAATATAAAAATGTTCATATTCCTATATTGACGACATGAATTAATGTAATATCTGAAAAAAATAGAAATAATTATATATAACACAAACAAAATTTTTTTCAATTACCTACATCAATGGTTGTCTAAATGATGCTATCTTTTAAAGGAACACAAATGCCGCAGATAAAATAAAATATGACATATACAAACCCTTTTTTGCAATAAGGAACCATAAAAATCTACCCAAGATATGTGTCTTATATTTCGCTTTAGTTGATCTACCTGTCAGTATATTTGTTTGCAATTTTACCACACCATAAGCATTTAGTTTTATTACATTAAAATATTTAATTACATTTAATCTTTATTACATTTAAATATTTTATTTTGTCTTTTATTGAATTCATAATTAATTACTTTCACAAGCCCTGACAACACAAATTTAAGTTGTTTTAATCCGCAATTTTGTTTTATGTATGACAAACAGGTACAAAACTCTTCCATGTTTGATTTTGTTATATGTCTTGTAAGAGTTGTACTTTTTAGTATCATTTTGCTCGTATCTACTACATCTTGACATGCAGCGAGTTCCACTTCATTCTGCATATGTTTTTCAATCTGGTAGTCGTGTACACTTGTAATGTGTGCTTATCAGCATAATTTTTTTTAGCAAATTAAATTAGTAAACATTAGTAAAATATAAGTAAAACATTAGTTGAAAACAGTTAAGTGCAGATAACTAAAATTTTAGCTAAAAACATATTTTAGCAAACATTTTTCTGAAAATAGTATACCTGATTTACAAGGCCTTTTACTAACTTTCTACTAACTTATTTTCTTGAGTGTACATTTCCCATTTACAAAAAAAAAATTAAGTAAAAAATTTATTGTTCTCTATTAACCGATTTTTAGCTATATTTATACAAATAGTACATATGGCGTCAGTCAAAAAATGTAATTTTCGGATTTACAGTCTCCGATTGCAATGAAATTCACCGTAACTGTCCTACTCGACAAGAACCTGACGAAAAATAAATTTCAAACCTGGTCCATTTCGGATTCCAAAATATGACAAAAATTGCAAACTACGTCGCCCGATTTCTTGTCGAGTATGACAGTTATGATAAAATTCATTGAAATATGAAAATGGCAGAAATCGAAAATTTTTATACTTTTACATAAAAGGTCATAACTTTAATATTTATCCATAGATTTCATTGGAAATTTCAAATTTTTTTTAAGTACTATAGTTATGAAGAAAATATATCATTTATATTAAATGTATGACAAAAAAATTAAATTTAAAAAAATTAGATAAAAAAAAGGATTTGAAAGCAGTATTCAAAAGATATATGACGCATTAAATAATATTTGTTTTCGTTTTTACTGACCAAAGTAGCTTGATCGTAATTCAAGATATAGTCAAAAGAGTCAAATTACTCTAAAATAAAGATTTGTCACTGAGAGAATTATCTGCATGATATCAATGAATTTTTGCATTGGGTCTATGAATTGTCACTGGAATTTGTCCATTGAATCTTTTCATTAAATTATTGCAGTTATTCAAAAAATTTTAAGAAAAACTAAATTTTATTCATTAAAAATTTCATACGCCTAATGAAAAGTTTCATTAAAACTTGTTTCAAAAAATTATGAAGCTTTTTAATTAAGCTTGAGAAATTTTTCATTTACTTTGTGAAGAAAATTTCATTAGCTTAAACTACATTCACATTGAAGCCGAAAATACGTATTTTAGTTTTTTTTTCTAATTTTCGACTGTCAAATTCCATACAAATTTTATATCGAAAACTTGAAATAGAAAACAAATATACTTATTTTGGTGATCAATATGAACGTAGTATTGGAGAAAAATTTCATTAAAACCACACTGAGAGAAAAAAGTTTCATCATATTCATAAATCGTTTGTCATCAAGTGTTCATCATATTTATGAAAAATGTTTCACATCATTTCATAAACTTTGTGAAGAAAATGTTAGCATTTATTGAAATTTTTTTTGAAATTTAGAAAATATCATTTGCAATTAAAGGCTAAAACATAATTGTCTTGTTTAAGCTATTGGTACGAAACAGAAATTTGGAATACAATTATTGAAATTTAAAAATTTTTAATTTTCATACCAACAACTGATTTAAGTATTTTTAATCCAATTATATTTAAAATTCAGACGTTTAAAAACTCAAAAAACTACCAGAAATTATTTGAAACTCTGAAACACCAATTAAATATTATTTGATGTATTTTTAATACTAAATAGAATTTTTTGATTGTAATATGAAACATTTATGAAAATATTTATGAAAAATTTCATAAAAATTTAGAAAACTTTCATAAAAATTTGTGAAACTGATTTAATAGCTTTTATGAATCACTTCATAAAAGTTCTGGTACTTATTCGACATATTTCTGAAACATTTCATAAATACAAAGAAGCCTGTTATAAATTTTGCCTCTTATGATACAGCTTCATCATATTTATCAAGTGTTACATTGGACGAAAATCATTGAAGTTTTTCATCATATTTATGAAGTTTTTCATAATTATGATGAAACTTTTTCCCTGAGTGTAGTCCTAGAAAATTCTCTCTGTATAGTGAGCCAAACAGGCAAGAATAAGTTTAGAAACGGTATTCAGCTCTACATATAAGCAAATATCTTTAAATTTTGCAGCTGCATTAGTTTCCAATATTCGTACACTCTCAACTACATCTACTCGCTACCCAGTAAAAAAACGCTGCTTACATATGCTACGATTTTATATAGCGAACTCCCTCTTGAAAGCATTACTTTTTCGCAAAATAAGCGCGGATTTCAGCGCTTATAAAAAGCAGTGATTTCATGGATTTCAGTAAAATCATATTTCATGTCTACATTATGAATATACATAATTTATTCTACATAAAATTTTGCAGATATCAGTTTTTAGTTGTTAAAATTTTTGACATATAATATAATATAATTATTTTTTTTGTGCGCCCCGGTAGGCTAGTTGGTAGCGTGCTGGCTTATCAGTGCGGGGGTCGTGGGTTCGGTTCCCACCAGAGGCACTGGTCTGTTTTCGCTACAACGCGCCAAAGGCCATAGTAGCTAGTGCTCGGTTAGGGTAATAGTATATAATTTGTAATTATATGATTATTAATTAATAAAATATAAAAAAAAAACACGACAAGTTTTTTAACTGGGTATTGTCATTATAAGCACTATAAGCATCTATGTATGTTAGTGCATACTGGAGCATAGAACACATTTTGTTGTTTTTTTTTTTGCCAAGCAAATACGCAATTTTTGGTCTATTTGACATTTTACGTTTTTAGCATACGAGCATGTGTGGACCTCAACAAAACAACGTGTTATATTGTTAATTTAACCAAAAAAGCCAACATTTGTGAAATGAAATGACAAACTGACTGTGTAGTATATCACCAAACTATTCTAAATCTCCCATCTCCATATAGTCCAGGGCTGGCAAAACTCTTCTGTTAGTAATGACACGCGACATTTTCTTGGATATTTTCAAATATCTTAATAAAAAAAACTCTGTTAAAAAAGTAATCAGAAGTTTAAACATTAAAACATATATTAAAATATGTAGTAAAATTGTTCATAAAGATTGTAAGTCGAACTTCGAAATAATAAACAAAAAATATTTAAAAAAGTCTTAGAACTTCTCGAAAATTAATAATAAAAAAAATAATATTATAAAAAAACTAAAACGACAAATTCTGCTTCTTTTTAAAAGAATAATTCCAAAATTTAAAAGTTTGTACTAGAAAAGGGCTTTAAAAAGTATATAATTAAGGTGGGGCACGTGACAATTTTCGGCGCTACGAAATAACCTCCAATGAAATAACCCCCAACGGTCAAAAATGAAATAACCCCCAAAAAAATTGTGTAAAATTGTTTGGGGGTTTTTTCATTTTTTTTTGGGATTATTTCATCTTACGGTTTGGAGATTATTTCATTATGAAGCAACCCCCAATGAAATAAAGCCCAAAATTTAAATTCTTTGGAGATTATTTCATATGCAATTATTTTGGGGGTTATTTCATATTTTTTGGGGGATATTTCATTTTGCTAAAAGTGAATTTTTTTTAATATTTGTTAGTTTTTCTGCGTGGCGGCCTGCGCTCTTAGGGGTTTTCTCCTCCATGGGACGCGGCAGGTTGCTTCGCTGAATAAAGTTTCCCTGCGCGCGTCACACTAGGGAAGATAATGAGACGCGCGCAGGAAAACTGTATTCAGCGAAGCCACCTGCCGCGTCCTATGGAGGAGAAAACCCCTAAGATCGGCCGCAGGCCGCCACGCAGAAAAACTGAACAGTGTAACAAAAGAATCAAAAATATGAAAACAAAAAATAAAAAAAATTTGGGACATATTTCATTTCTTTGGAGCTTATTTCATTGGGGTTATTTCATTTCTTCCTTTGGGAGTTATTTCATTACGAAACAACCCCCAAATTTTGGGTGTTATTTCATTTTCACCTTTGGGGAATATTTCATTTCTTTTGGGGATTATTTCATTTTTTTTTTGTTGGGACTTATTTCATTTTTTTTGGGATTTATTTCATTGGGGGTTATTTCATTTTGTCGTTTGGGTGTTATTTCATTGGGGGTTATTTCGCAGCGCCATTTTCTACAACAAAATATGCCTCCGTTTCGCACGCAACACATAAAGTCTTGCCACCCCTGATCTAGTCCATTACTATTGTCAATATCACCATTTTAATCATCAGCGGCTTTACCAACTACAACATCATCATCATAAAAATGCATTTATTGTACATGTCCATGCACAAATGTGTTTACTAGAACTCAGTGGGTAAAATTGTAATCGTTTAGTTGGCCATGGTTTATAGTTGTTTGTCACTTTTTTTGTTTTGCTGTTGTCCGCCATTGCAGTTGTTGTGGTGTTATTTAAAACATAAAATCATTTTACTGATTTGGGGTGATAACAACAATATACTGATGGATAAATTCGTTTGTCTTAGTTAATGGAAAATATGAATTTTCGATTGCAAAACAGTTTTAAGAGTATTCAAAAAATATGATTTCATTTTAATTTTTCGTATATGGCTGTGTTAATATTAACAGTCAAGTGTTATTAACAATTTCATAAGTACAAAAAAAAATATGTATTTAAAATATGTTGTGTTGTGTTAACATAAAACAACATATTTTTAAAGTTTTTTCAACTATGGGTCTTTTTGACACCAAGAGCATCTAAGGGTTAATTTAGTCCAAATTATATGTTAAATGATTAAAGTACTGGTCTAAGCCAGGTTTAAAAAAAAAAGAATTTAAATACTTTTTGTTCAAATATGTATAAATTCTTGCAGTAACTTCTTGACCTTAATGCGGCTCAGCAAGGGTTAACGTTGTGTAATATGTCTAAAACTTTTGGCACAGAATCTTCAAATATTGTGTTATTATATTTTACATCACGTTTATTAAAATTCAAAAGTAAGTAAAAAAATCTTCATCGTTTTTTGTAAATTGAAATATATAAATGTGGGGGTCTCTTGGGGTTCACATGGGTTAATGATGTCCAAAATTTTTTATTTTCAACCTTACGTCATGATGATAAACAAAAACAACAAACGGTACAAAAGTAGCTAATTTTCGATTTTAAATATTTTATGACAACAAATAAGGCAAAAATTACCAAAAAACACAATTTACCTCGAAATTTGCAAATATTAAATCGTTGCCCTACCCAAGTGTGCCAGGGGATATTTTTAAAATTTTTTATTTTTGATCTCTAACATGTTTTAAAACAAGCCACTGGAGTCCAAATCTCAGTTTTTGCGATTTTTGTTGAAGAATTTTTTTTAAAATTTGAAATTGGAGATTGAAAAACACCCCCAAAAATTTTGTCCGTTTTTTGACATTACATTAGGACAGGTTAATGCCATCCAAAAAAAAAAACTTCTTCTACATCTCACAAATTTGAGTCTTTTAAGTAAAAAAAATCTATTTCAGTAATCAATTTAAAAATTTTTAAAATGTGTGCTTGAATTTCTCGGTCAAGTAATAGTTGCCACCTTATTGGTCTTGGGTATTATTTATTACTGGGCTAGTTTTTTACCGATTTTGCGTTTTTTATACCTTTTTGAAAACATAATTATATCTTCATTTCGATTAATTTACGTTCTTGAGTAAAAACTTTTACGACATTTAAAAAATTGTACAAAAACTAAAAAAAGGTGACTTTTTCGCCTAGTATTCCGTTTTCTAAAATTTAGGGCTGAATGTGGTCGGGAAGGCATAGTCCGATTGAGCTAAAACTTTTACAATAGCATTTTTACACTAAATGACACAATCCTAGACCTGAGTACCTTCAAATTTCAAAAAAAAAAAAATTGCCCATATACACTAAAACCACTCTAGTGCACATACTGAATATTTATGATGATAACATTTTTAAGTAGGAATTCTTTACGGATTATAATAGACTACACTGCGTATGATTGTTGTAGTAATTTTTTTTTTTTTTATTAATTAATAATCATATAATTATAAATTATATACTATTACCCTAACCGAGCACTAGCTACTATGGCCTTCGGCGCGTTGTAGCGAAAACAGACCAGTGCCTCTGGTGGGAATCGAACCCACGACCCCCGCACTAATAAGCCAGCACGCTACCAACTAGCCTACCGGGGCGCACTGTTGTAGTAATTGTATGTTGCGTATGAGTAATATTATTTCAGTATTAAAATAAATCATTTTTTTTTTTTTATTTTATTTTAAACGAATGTAGTTTTTGAGTGGAACGAGATATTGAATAAATTTTTTTTATTTAATCGATAATTTATTTTGCTAAATAACCAATAAATTATTATTTTTACTGATTATTGACACAGGGTTCCTTTTTTGAACCAGTACCTTTAAACGGCTATATCTCTTTACTCAATAAAGAAAATGAAGTGATTTAAAACCCTTAAAACTGTATAACAACTTGACTACAATTGGCAATAAAAAAAAAACTTTAAAAGATTGTTATCCAGAGTTGCAAATAATTATTGAAACAATTAATTTTTATCCATTTTTTATGTGGTTGGCCCTTTTTCAAAAATTATTTAAACCTATCAAATAAAAAACCCTAAACTTGTATATTTTAGATTGTTATGTGGATGAGAAGTAGTGTTTCCAATTCAATGAATCGATTACCCGATTCCTCGATTAGTCGCCTCTATTTCAATTAATGTCGAAACAAGTAATTTAAAACTCAAATAATTTTTCGTCACGAATAATCGGTTAAAATTAGGTCGATTTAACCGGTTAATGTTATGTTTTTTTTATATAGGGTTTCACCTAATACTTGCAAATTTTCTTAACTTTGGCTAAAAAAAAAATGGCAAGATAAGCTTAGAAAAAAGAAACTCTGTATAAAATATCATCAAATTCTTTTTAAATCGAGTGAAACCGATACTTAAGCATCTAGATAACATTTTTTTTTATCGGCTTTACGAAATTTATTATGTTTAGATTCTTTTAGAAACTCAAATTTATGTTAAACAATATTTTGATGTATTTCAATACAAAGTTGAATTTTTTTTAAATCAAGTGCACATATAACTATCAACCAATTTACAAATTAATTCTAACTTTTTCCATCTCCCAACAACATTTTTTATTAGTAATTCCCATCTACTACAAGCATGTTCCAGTGAAAGGTATACTTATAAGTAGAGTCTCCCGATAGATTTGTGGAGGCTTAAGGCCTCATTAGTTGTTACTTTCTGTTGCCGTTCTGTGTCGTTCTGTTCTGTAGGTAACATTTTGTAATTACTTTTTCTGAGAGAGGAATCAGCTGTTTTAAAAAGTAAAAGAACTCAAACCAAAAATATTCAAATCAGGGATGATAAATGCGATTTTAAATAGTACCAACCTGCATATAAAATAGTACTTTTTCGGCATCACAAGTATAAGAAAAATTAAAATATAAATTAACAAACAAATCTTTGTACCCTCCAAAATGAACAATTACAAATGAAACAACAAAAATATATTAAAAAAAAAATATGTTAAGAGGTGAAAACAAAATTTTGAGGTGAAAAACTTTTTGGATGTAAAAAATAAATTGTGTCGTGAAAAACATTTTTGAGGTAAAAAACTATTTTTGAGGTGAAAAAAGTTTTTGTGGAGAAAAGAGAATTTGCGGTGAATTTTAAATATTATTCACCTTTTAGCGTCTGATGGAAAAATATGAAGTTATATTTTAGACACTACAATGAATTCTAATAATATACAGTACATTATACACCAATTTGTATGGAACATTTAGAGGTACTTTAACATTGTCACTCATTACTTTGGACCCGCTGGACCGATTTTGCTCATTTTCAATACCAAACTTTTCGGAAAAATGTACATAAAGCTATGTAAAAACGAGCAGTGCGTACTAAGAAAATTAGCCGATATTGAGTTAAAAAATTTTTTAAATTTTTTTTTTCTTAAATTCAGCAAATTTTTAATATTTTCTGAATGTGCTATTAATATCTTGCTGTATTGAATTACATTTCTCACAGTTTTTTGCGAATTCAATCCTTGTGATTGGTAGCAAACAAATTCAATTTCACATTTTTATAAGATTTTTATTATTTACTCAAAATTAGTTAATAATAATTATAACCCTTAAAGATTGAATTCAATAATTGGTTTAATCGATTAATAAAACTCTAACATAATCATCTGTAATCAGTTGCACTCAGTGAAATCATTTGATTGAATTCACAGCGTTTGGTTCCGAATTAATTCATTGTTCATATGGGACTTGCAAATCGAATTAATAATTATTGAATTTTAAAGGGACCAAGAAATTCATACATAGACAAATTTGTAAATCGTACTAAATGAATCATATTAGTATCATGGTACATCTGAGGTTCAAATAGTACCATAAAAAGTACTATAGTACCAACTTTATCATCCCTGATTCAAATATTGAGAAAAATATTTCACAACAAACCAATACATACGCACTTTAGGCTGTCACTTAACGTTGAATTCTATTTTCAATAGATTTGTCCGCAACAGAACAGAACGAAAAAGTGAAAACTAACCAGACGTACAGACTTTCAATTGAACAGAAACAAAACAGCTGATTCGTAACAGAACAGAACGTACAAACTAATTCTGCCTTTAACCAAAACAACTTTCACAACTATTTAACTCAGAGAATTTATTGTCAAATATTTTCAATTCAATTTTGGAATTAATTTAAAAAGAAAATAAAAAAAATATATTTTATAAAAATTTAAATAAAATTGTTTAATATAAAATATATAAAAAGTGGGAGACTTATCACGTTACCATAAGTGGTGACCCCTTCAAAAAAGAATTAGAAATACGAATCATCTAAATTAAGAGAAAGGTTGTTTCAAAAATATGCATCAAATCTTCACAATAACAAGATCAAGTCATAAAAAGTCATAATTGTTAAACAAACTTTAAGAAGATTCTGAATACCTGGTGCATATAAGTTAGTTGTAAAAAAAAATATGCTCAAGAAATGTTTTAAGGAATAACAATGTCCCGTTTTACAATAGAAGTTCGCAAGACGCCAAATCTTACACTCCATTCTTCCTGTAAGTCACTTAATCCAATAATCAAAACTAATATAATATAACCCAAATCTCCTTGCATGTCGGTCCATTTATCTTCATTTCTAAAAGTCGCCGAAGGCCCATTAACGATTTGTAGATCAAATCTCAAATGAAATTCGGTCTACTACATTCAAGATTCATTCATCTTTATGCAGTTTGACTTCAAATAAATGTATCGGATTAATCACAGCAGAATTGGTTTTCTAGTTAAAAGCATAACTCAACAATTAATTTATTCTGATTTCATGGATAAACCTACGAATATCAAACTATTCAAGACAGCGTATTTAATAAAGAAAATAACAAAAATTAAAGGATCTCCATCGTACTCAAAAGCAAATTTTTCAAGAAACTTTCAGTTCCTGTCTTAGGAGGGGGGTTTAATGTGGAGGCTTCCCCAAAACATCTTCCAAAACTATTTTATAATTATAACTCAGAGAATTTATTGTCAAATATTTTCAATTTTATTTTGGAATTAATTTAAAAAGAAAATAAAAAAAAATATATTTTATAAAATTTAAATAAATTGTTTAATATAAAATATATAAAAGTGGTAGACTTATCACGTTAGCATAGGTTCTACCCGATCTAAATGAAATTTGGTTATGTAATAAAGAGAAAAAAATAAGGAACACGTATTTTTAGCGTTTAATGGTTAAAATGTGGTCCCAAAGTTAATGCATTTTTGTATGAAAAAATGTCTTAAACTAATGAAATTTAAATTATTCTTTAACTCAATGTTGATGTACTCGTGAAAACGAAAATTTGAAAACATGTGTATATGTTTCCTATATGGTGATATATGAACATGTACGACCCTCGAATCACTTCATATATGAGCATGGATGAGTTCATACATGTACATAAATGGATGTATATATGTTGATTTTTAACCGGGTTACTATATTTTTTTTTTAACACTTACCTAACAGTCGTTTAATTTTTTGTATTTAAATTAAAATTATTTTATGTTAAAGTAATTCACAGTTAAGTTCTAATGTGCTATCGTTATAAAATAGCATTATTTAAAAAAATTAAACTGAAAAAGTCATGCTCTTTCATAATGGTATCACGTTAGCACTTCCTTCAGTAAATATTAACTTGTTTGAAATATTTTTTACTGACGTATTATTTTTATTTTCCATTAGGTTTATATAGATTTCCCATATGATATTAGTTATCTACTAAATTCTCTAATGTGTTTATTACGATGTGCGTGTAAAGACATCCATACATGTATACAATTGTATATAAAGGGTGTCGCAAATATCCTATATTAATCGAAACATTTTATAATTTAGCAAATGTCATGTTTTATCCACTGAACTAAAATATTTTTAAAGTTTGCAAGAAATAAATCAAGTTTTCGGCCAAATTTTACATCCTTTAAAACAACCTGCATGACTATTGTGCCACCCTGTATATTTTCAAAAAACATTTGATGATAAAAAAAATACAGTAATTTGTAATAAAAACATGTACAATTTATTTAGAAGAATGTATTTGATGAACAAATGTAAACATAGAAGCACACAGAAAGATTTAATAGAGTATGAACTACTTCCTGTTATCAACTTTATACAAAATGTATCACAACAATAACAACAATTAAATTGAACAAAAGTTTCAATTAAAAGTAACAATATTTCTCGTCGATATTGTTTGAAAGGCAGCAAATTACTAAAAGACCATCAACTAATGCACAATGGGCATTTTAGAATTATTTATAAGTGGAAATCTTACAGCTTTCAAAGTAATTGAGATAAGTGAAAGAGGAAACAAAGCTTATAAACATGCGATATTTTTTAGACACAGGACGAAAACGAGTCGTCAGTCTGGAAATTTTACAAAAAAAAAAGTTTCTCTTTATGAAAAGTTTCTTTGAATCTGCGTATTCTTTAAAAAAAAAAACGTTTTTTTTAAGGTCTTAACATGTATTTATTTAATTCATTGAAATTTTTTTGAGTCTTACATTTTTTTTATAAATTTTGTATTTTTTTATAATTGGAGATTTTTTGTAGGAAAAAAATCCGATTAATTTGAATTTTTTATGTAGAAAAAATAAATTTGCTGTGTTTTTTTAGAATTCATCTCAAAATATATAGTTTTTAAAAGTTTAGTACTGAATTTATGGCAGAAAAAAAAATCATTACCCTACCACCCTGTACCACAGTGGGATATATCATAAAATTTTTGAAATAATTCGACCATTTCTTGCAATGAAATTGGGAACAGGCATAAGTAAAGTAATATCGAGCTTAAGCTTCGATGTTAACCCTCTCAACCCAACGGGGTGGGCAACAAACAATGTAAAAAAATTTGAAACATCCCATTTTAGGATTTATTTATTCCTTTTTTGGGAATTGTGGTATTGCTTACAGCAAATCATAAATTCTGACATCAATTTAATACGCCTGACTTTAAAGTATACTTAAGTCCAAAAAATCATTATCTATTAATATAAATTTTATTGAATGGTGCAAATTTTACATTTTGACAAAAACCGATATTTTTACCTTCCTAATAGGAGAACCCAAGTTTTGTGCTGCCAAGTGTGCTAAACGGACTTCTTTTTAAAAATGTTGTACAGTTAATTTCATTTCCAACGAAAATCTTCGAAAAGGTAGGGTAGAAAGGGGAGTTTTCGCCAGTGGGGCACAAGCACCACCGCTTATTATCTCCAAATTTAAGAGAGATAATAAAAAGCTTAAATGGCAATTTGTTCAGTTTTCAATCCTGTTTTATACCTCCCATTTTTAAGAGGTTGCTATACAGGTAGTCTCGGACAGATACATTTTGTGTTTTTAGAGGGGTTCAAAAAAATATATGAAAGTAAGTATATTTTTTTAATACTTTTTTAATTGGAATATTTAAAAATATATCTTTTAGTATGATGCTCTGTTGACTTCATTAATAAAATTCCAATGGGTTTTTGCAAAAAATTTTGGAAAATTGTAAAAAAGTTATGGTTACATGGGAGTGGTTGCACCTGGGGTACATTCACCATCCTGCAGCCATTGCAGGTACTTGGGAAATATTTCCAATTGGGTTAATTTAAAAATGGAAAACGTTCGCCAAAGACAATTAATACAGGGAAACCTACCAATAACGACCACTCCTACATCTCTCTTTAGAGAATAATTTTGGTGCAAGGGAATCATCAAATCAAACTTGGATTAAAATGGCTTTTCTTTTCCGCTGTATTTTCTAAACTAATGTAGATTCATAATTATAACGTAGTTATGTACAAAACCAAATAAAAATGTGCCTTTTTAGAGTAAATCCAATTGTGAATTGTGCCCCACGAGATCGGGCAGTTAAGCTGTTTAAGGTTGCTCTGAAAAACATTAAAAATATTTTATATGGCAAATGAAAAATGGGAATAATTTTATGCATGCAAATGAAAGCCAGAATGTGTAAATATTATGAAGAAAAATTATTTTTCGAAAAAATTTATTAGTTTGGTAAAGACAGCGCTTCAAACAAAAAAAGTGGCGAATGGTCCCCGGTCTACTCTACAACTTATGCAAATATTTCTTATTATGAGTATTTGTTTTCATATCTTCATCATAAGTGAAGACAGGTTAAAAATTAATACAAGCATTCATAATAAGTAATAAAGGATATATTTGCATAAGGTTTAACTATTGAAGATTTCCTTTTATGGAGTTATAAATATATCATATTAGTGTTTGATATCGTTGGAAAGAAAATTAACTGTAGATTACGACATTAAAAAAAAAAGAATCGCACTAAGCAATCTTTGTAGAACAACTTGGGTAAATCTATTAGGAATGAAAAAGTTTGGGATTTTATTAAAATGTAAATTTTCATAACTCAATATAATGTTTATTAATAGACATAATCAAAAGATTTTTTTTTTTACTTAAATAGACTTTAAAATCAGCAATATGAAATTGCTTTTCGAATTTATGATTTTCTGTCCCACAAAAAATGATATGCTGTTCCAAAAATATTACTCCAGAACCGCTTCCGCTACCTTATTGGAGACGTGCAAATTTTGTAACAATTGGTTAAAGTTGATATTTGCCATACAATTATAGCAACTTTAGAAGCGACTGAGTATAAAAATATACACAAATTAAAGATTTTTTAACACTACTCGCTTTTACATGAAAAAACCTTTCAGAATAGTATGCATACTTTATATGTTTTGAAGGGAAATATTTATCTGTAGGCAAAACACGGTTGGTGATTTTTTGGCTAAAAATCACACAGAAAAAAGACACTTTTGAATATGTTTCCAAGTAATTTGCAAGTAAAAAATTTTCAAAACAAAGACATATTTGGAATTTCAAAAATTTTAGATATTATATTTAAGACAAGCAGAACATACTTATATACATATGTATATTTGCAGCCAAGCATATATATGTTTGGCGGATGACGTTTTTCAATTTCTCTAAAAATGTATACGTTTACAGGCAAACATAATTATATTTGCAAGCAAACATGTTATATTATCAACAAGAGAAACGGAAAAATAAAACATGTGGCATATAATGTTAAAGGTAATTTAGGTCGCTTTTTAAGTATATTTTCACTATAGCACCAAGTACTTGATTTACGGATGAATTTTTTAAAAACGGATCTCAATTAAAAAATTTATTGAATCAATTAATATTTGCCACCTATCACGGCAATGATAATATTTATTAAAACTTTTATTGAAAATAAAAAAAGAAAAAAGTTATAAATAACTACCTACAAAAAAAATATGATACAAAAAAAAGTGTGTGAACGTCAGGTTTGTATGTGTTTTTGGTAATGCTGTGTCAGTATGTGTGTGCTTGTTTTGTTTGTAGACTTCAAAAGCATTTGGTATTTTATACTGGAACTTTTCTACTTAGCCATACAGTTTATGAAAAAATAATTTGAGAATTAAGTCTAAAAAAATATGTACCCTGTTGAAAATCGACATACATATATAGATACATACATGAACACTAGAGTGGTTTTAGTGTATATGAGCAAATTTTTTTTTTAAATTTGAAGGTGCTCAGTTCTAGGATTGTGTCATTTAGTGTAAAAATGCTATTGTAAAAGTTTTAGGTGAATTAATCGAAATGAAGATAAAGTTATGTTTTCAAAAAGGTATAAAAACACAAAATCGGTTAAAAACTAGCCCAGTAATAAATAATGCCCCAGACCACTAAGTTGGCAATTATTACTTGACCGAGAAATTCAAGCACACATTTTAAAAATTGTTTAAATTGATTACTGAAATATATTTTTTTTATTTAAAAGACTGAAATTTGTGAGATGTAGAAGAAGTTTTTTTTTTTGGATGGCGTTAACCTATAATAATGTGATGTCAAAAACGGACAAAATTTTTTGGGTGTTTTTCAAATCTCTAATTCCAAATTTTAAAAAATTTCTTCAACAAAATCACAAAAATTGAGATTTGGACTCCAGTGACTTGTTTAAAACATGTTAGAGATCGAAAATAAAAAATTTTAAAAATACCCCCTGCCACACTTGGGTATGGCAATGATTTAATTTTTGCAAATTTCGAGGAAATTGTGTTTTTTTGGTAATTTTTGCCTTATTTGTTGACATAAAATATTTAAAATCGAAAATTAGCTACTTTTGTAGCGTGTGTTTTTTTTGTTTATCATCATGACTTAAGGTTAAGAATAAAAAATTTTGGAAATCGGTAACCCACAAATTTGACTCTTTTAAGTAAAAAAATATATTTCAGTAATCAATTTAAAAAATTTTTAAAATGTGTGCTCGAATTTCTCGGTCAAGTAATAATTGCCACCTTAGAGGTCTGGGGCATTATTTATTACTGGGCTAGTTATTAACCTATTTTGTGTTTGTATACCTTTTTGAAAACATAATCATATCTTCATTTCGATTAATTTACGTTCTTGAGTATAAACTTTTACGACATTTAAAAAATTTTACAAAAACTAAAAAAAGTTACTTTTTCGCCTTGTATTCCGTTTTCTAAACTTTAGTGCTGAATGGGGTCGGGAAGCCATAGTCCGATTGAGCTAAAACTTTCACAAAAGCATTTTTACACTAAATGACACAATCCTAGATCTGAGCACCTATAAAAATCGAAGATCGATTTTATAAAACCACTCTAATGAGCACACATGCTTCATACATGTCCACATGCATCCATACATGATTCATATGTGTTCATAACTGATTTATATATGTGCATATGAGGAATCATACATATTCATATGTGTGCACTAACGAAAATTGAGGTAATATTTACATGTATAATCATACATGTCCATACAATTCCATACATGTTCATATGTGTACATTAACGAAAATTGAGGTAATATTTACATATATGATCACATATGAACTCTAATGAACATATATGAATGTATGGCCTCGAATGACTTTATATATGTGCATGAATGAGTTCATTCATGTTCATAAATGGATGCATATATGCTGATTTTCAACTGGGTATTTATAAATTTCAAAATCAATTAAAATCTTAATTGATTCAATTAAATATTTGTTTAGAAACAAATTTAATTCAAATCCAACCTTTAATTAGATATTTTAGGTTGATAATTTTTCTGCGTATGAAGATTAATCTTCGCTCCTTGACCACTATGTTATTTTGAAATGTTTTTGATTATTTCTATTTTAAAAATTTTTATCTTACAACAAATATCATATTTTACCCATTGTGCCATAGTGATTTCTAAAGATCATGTACTAAAATACAATAGAACAAAAAAAATATAATGTTAAAATCATGAAATAAAGTTTATCTTTTGGAAACGTAAAAAAAAATAAAATAAGTTAAACTGATAAAATACTGATACTTTAGGAGTAACTTTTTTTCTGCACTAACTCAATTTTTGTTCTTTTTGTATACTTTTTTTTTCCTTAGCCTTTAATAATACTAATAGGATATTAAATACACTATACGTATATACCACATATAAGCTACCAATACCAGCAGTATTACCACTCCACCCACCACTAAAAACCATCATTGGCAAGTAAATATAAGAGTATGATGATGATAAAGCTATTAAAGCATCAGCATTCTACTATAAATACAAGACACGGCTATAAGGCTAAAAACTGAAAAAACTGAAAATACTTAAACACTTATTTTTCCCTTCCAAAATTCAACAATCCAACAAAGCATTCCGCTGACAGAGGAGAACAAAAAACGGCGAAAAGGCAGTATTACAGACTTTAAAAAAAACTGTTAAACGGAAGTTCATACACGTACAGAAATATAACGAAAACATTTACTTTAAGTTTTATTTTACACACAGATGGGATCTTAAAAGTGGTAGAGTATTCATACAATTATTTCTACTGCTAATAGAGTAATTATAATGGGGATATGAGCTATTTCAAAAATGGTCGATACCAGTTGAAACTGACTTTAGATGGTACTTATTGTTCAAGGTTTTATGAATTGAGATTAACGAGCTATGACATTCAAAATTTTACATTGACATGTCTTCACCAAACGAAAAAGTTGAAAATTTAAAAATATTACTTGAAACTTACAAGAGTTTCTTTTATTCATTTTATTTTTTTGCTCATAGTTTTTAACTTTAAGATCAAAACAAATACAAAATGGAGTCACTCGATTTGGGAGATACAGTCACTGAAAAAATAATTTCCATATCGATTGATTTTACTTAAAAGCTATGACATGCAAAGTTTCACTTTGAAAAGTCTTCACCTTAAGAATTTATGACCATTTAAAAGTTGTAAAATTAAAAAATTACTTGAAACTTGCAAGAGCTTTTTCATTCAATTTATTTTTTTGGTCAAAGTTTTTAACTTTCAAATCCAAACCAATACAAAATGGAGTCACTAGATTTGGGAGCTACAGTCACTGAAAAAGTAATTTCCATAGCGCTGCTTGGTGAAAAGTTGTAAGGTGATTTACAAGTGAGACCAAAATTTTTGAAATTTGTATAATTGTAAATTGTATAATTTTATACAGTTTGAGGTATATCAAGTTGATGTCGGCACACCAACAACGCGATACGAACATCACAAACTTCCCAGGAATATTCGTAAAATTGTTTAACCTGTATGAGTCTGACATTCAGAATTATATTTGAATTTTGCTATCGTATTGCGTGAATTCAGTTTCGTTGTAAAAAGAACTTCCGAGTCAAAAAGCAATTTTAAAAATTTAAAAAGCTAAAAATTTAGGAAATTTTTAAAAATTTTGCAAATTATAATTAATTATTAATTATTTTTTTTTTCTCATTTTTTCATTAAAAACATGGCTTGGGAATTAATTGAAAAAGTAAAAAAGCTAAATTTTTTTCATTCGTAGCGGATACAGCGCCAGTTTTTTCCAAACAAATTTCGCTTTGTGACAACTCAAGCGCTGTATAAATTCTGCCAAAACCTAATTTTGCGATTTTTAAAGTACTTAATATGATTTCGTGCAAATAAATACCCTAAACATAACTAAATATCATTAAACTGGCAAAAAATTCGTATATTCCAAAATAATCGCGACTTTCGTTTTAGGTTGTAATACATGAAAAACTACTTCCAAAAAACCTGCCTTTGAACCGCATCTTTTTCAATAAAGCTTTGTGTGTACTAGGTTTGTCAATTATTCGTGCTTCTATTTTGTTCGAATAAACGACAAAGCAATTTTTGATCGAACGATAAGCGAGTCATTTTTAAATAGTATTCGATTAATCAAACGAATAACGAATAAAAATAATTTTAAAAATATATAAATAATTAATGTATTTAACCATATTATCTGAAAAATTTATGAATTTTGGCATCAATTTGAATACTACAACAATACCAATTCTCAAATGCTATCATATTAGACTATACACTTAGAATACTACATAGATAAATACCACTGCAAATGTAGTTAAAACAAATGAAATTTCGATGTGAGCAAGATTATTCAAGTTCAAGATCATTTGTTTTTTGTTAAACAAAAAACCGTGCAACGATATTTATTAATCAAAAAAATTCTTCATCCGCAACTTAATGCAGATTTTAATCCACTGACAGGTCCTTACATGTTTCATGTAGCGTCACCTACAATCATCAGAGAACCAATGTGGACGGGGTAGAAGATTTACCCAAAGCTATAATTTTCTGATGACAAAAGATGAACACTTTACCCGTAGTGTTTTTTAAACTTCATGAGAAGTACACAGTGTTGTTAGTGTTTAGTAATAAACAATAACAGTTTCTGACTATAGAATTAGGACCATAGATCAGTTTTTGCCGTACTTGATGATTGTAGGTGACGCTACATGAAACATGTAAGGACCTGTCAGTGGATTAAAATCTGCATTAAGTTGCGGATGAAGAATTTTTTTGATTAATAAATATCGTTGCACGGTTTTTTGTTTAACAAAAAAAAAAACAAATGATCTTGAACTTGAATAATCTTGCTCACATCATAATTTATGATAAAAGATCGAAAAATAAACTTTTGGTTTTAATTTATTAAAACTTAAAAGTAAAATATTTAAATGAAATTTCACTTGAAAAAAATACCACTTACATTTCAGTAAATTTAACTAACATTGTCATTTGTTTTTTACTATTCTTTAATAAAGTTTTGATTTTATTTTGTCTATTACCATTTGTTAATATAAATGTTCTCAAAATTTATCAATTTTGAAAAAAAAAAAAATATTAAAAGAAGTATTTTTTTTAATTATTCGTTTTATTTGATTATCCGTTAAAATGTATTCCAATTATTCGTTATTCGAAAATCATGTTTTTTAAGTTGTTCATTCGAATTTTCGTTTTGTTCGTTTGAATAATCGAATAATTTTTATTCGAGTGACAACCGTTGTAAGTACGCTGAATCCAAATCTGGAAACGAAAATGTTTTCTTATTTTTCGTACATTTTGTTTAATTTTTCGAAATTTTATCGCAAAATAATGAATTTTTGTTAAGAATATAAATGTTGTCTTTAATTTGATCGCACAGGTATTGCAAGGAAGTTGAAAATTTAGCTATTTTAGTTTTATCCCTATAAAGTTTATGCATGCTAAAAAAATTTAAAAATGTTATCATTATGCATAAACTAGACAGTTCAATGAACAAATTTTTGTATTAAAAATGCTAATCTTTGAAAATGACCAGGTATATTTAGTAAAGAACTTCAAATTTTAACATATGCCTTCCAATACCAAAGTAAAAATAAATAAAAAAAACCTCTTCGTATTAAAATATATTGTTAACATTACTACTGAAGAATTTGCAGCTTTATGCAGAACCTGTCTTTGTAATGCATATTTTTTAATATATTTAGGTATTCTGGGTCTAAATCTGGCAAACTTTTGTAGTTTTGGAAATATCGCGGTTTTTATATATATCGTACATTACATACGCCATTTCTAAACATTTCGAAATATTTTCAATGAATTTGTAATTTTAATGCAAAAATGAGTTTACGTATCGTCATAAAATTTTAAATTTTTTAGCATACATAAAATTGATAAGGTTAAAACTAAACATGCTAAATTTTCGACTTCCTTGCAATACCGGTAAGATATGCTGAAACAAACACACCGGCATGATTGTACTCAAATGATAAGTTAATTTGTGTAGTTTTATATTCTTAAAAACAATTTCATGAGTTTGCGGTTAAATTTCAAAAAACTAAGCCAAATGGTGTTTGTGCATGTGTTTCACAAACTGCAAATGAGAAAAGAAATGTTTGACAGAATTGAATTCAGCGTACCTAAGTCTATTAAAAAAAATGTGTATTTCAAAGACGGGTTCTGCAAAAAGTTGAAATTTGTGGTGTAGTAAAGGGTGTTTTTTATAACTTTAAGTTGGCAACACTTTTTTAACAGTTTTTAACGTTTACTCTAAATGATAATATGCATCCACAGAGACGTCGTACAGTGCGTACAGAAAAAGTCATTGCTGCTGTAGAGCGTAGCGTACAGGAAGACCCCAATCAGTATATCCCCCATCGTGCATAGGAATTGTATATGTGTCCATCATCTTTATGAAAGATTTTGCGGAAAGATCTTGGTTTGCGTGCTTACAAAATCCAACTCGTGCAACAATTGAAGCCACACGATCACCTAGAGAGGCGTAGATTCGGTGAATGGGCCCAAAATAAGATTGCCGTTGATCCCGATTTTCATAAGCGAATTTTGTTTAGCGATGAAGATCACTTTTGGTTAAATGAATACGTCAATAAACAAAACTGCCGTATTTGGAGTGATGATAATCCTAAAGTGCATGTTGAGACACCGTTACATCCAGAAAAAACTGACTGTTTGGTGTGCTTTATGGGCTGGTGGAACATTGGTCCGTACTTTTTTAAAAACGATGCTGGACAGAACGTTACAGTCAATGGTGAACGCTATAGAGCCATGATTACTGACTTTTTCGTTCATCAATTGAACAATCATGGAGGAGCTGTGGTTTCAACAAGACTGCGCAACATGTAACACAGCTAGTGCCACAATTGATTTATTGAAGTAAACGTTTGGTAATCGCATAGTTTCACGTTTCGGACCCGTGAATTGGCCTCCAAGATCGTGCGTCTGGATTATTTTCTACGTTTTATTCCATTTCAAAGTTCTATACCTCTATAAAAAACACCCTTTATACAGAAAAAGTCATTGCTGCTGTAGAGCGTAGCGTAGAGGAAGACCCCAATCAGTCTATCCGCCATCGTGCATAGGAATTGTATATGTGTCCATCATCTTTATGAAAGATTTTGCGAAAAGATCTTGGTTTGCGTGCTTACAAAATCCAACTCGTGCAACAATTGAAGCCACACGATCACCTAGCAAGGCGTAGATTCGTTGAATGGGCCCAAAAAAAGATTGCCGTTGATCCAGATTTTCATAAGCGAATTTTGTATAGCGATGAAGCTCACTTTTGGTTAAATGGATACGTCAATAAACAAAACTGCCGTATTTGGAGTGATGATAATCCTAAAGTGTATGTTGAGACACCGTTACATCCAGAAAAACTGGCTGTTTGGTGTGCTTTATGGGCTGGTGGAATCATTTTTCCGTACTTCTTTAAAAACGATGCTGGTCAGAACATTACAGTCAATGGTGACGGATATAGAGCCATAATTACTGACTTTTTCGTTCATCAATTGAACAATCATGGAGGAGCTGTGGTTTCAACAAAACTGCGCAACATGTCACACAGCTCGTGCTGCAATTGATTTATTGAAGTAAACGATTGGTGACCGCATAGTTTCACGTTTCGGACCCGTGAATTGGCCTCCAAGATCGTGCGTCTGGATTATTTTCTATGGGGATATGAGGAGTTGCTAGTATACGCCGATAAGCCCGAAACGATTGACCACTTGGAGGAACACATTCGCCGCGTTATTGCCAATATACGGCCACAAATGTTGAAAAAAGTCATCGAAAATTTGACCTCCAGATTAGACTACGTCCGAGCCAGCCGTGGCGGTTATATGCCAGAAGCCATATTTAAATTATAATGCCAGAAGATTATCTTTCGAATAAAATAAATTTCATGTCAATTTAAAAAAATCATATTTGTTTTATTTCATTTCAAAGTTCTATACCTCTATAAAAAAACACCCTTTATAATTAACGCGGATGGATTTAGTGTGTTTAAACAAAAAATTATTCATGTCATACCAAAAAAATTTTGAAAATATTTTGCCTCAAAGAGTCGTACAATTTTGAAATTCCTGATATATATTTAGCTTTAAATACTTATAAATCTTCAATTGGGCTACCTATGAACAACTTCAAACTTAACTGTATCTTTTTTAACCGTCCATGGATTGTTAGCAGGATTTTTAAGGAATTTATTCAAAGACTTTTATAATTTTCGAGCAGATCCGATGACTGATAACCTTAAAGCCCGTAATCGAATCAAGCACATTAAAAAAAAAATCTAAGCTTTTGTAAGTAAGAGATTTATGGGCTTTTATGCTTTTTGGAACATCGCGAACACAAGTCACCCTTTGTGTGCTGCTTACACACCTAATTACTTGGTATGGTTTGTTTTATTTTGAGATATTCTATTTTAAACATTCAGTTACCAGTTTTGGTACTCTCAAATTAACTTATTCCTTTACATTTTTTTTCTCACTAACTGCGGTTTTAAAATGTATTGTAGACTGTAGTATGTACAAAAGTAACGAATGTCCAGGGTTAATTGAAATTCTTCAACTTTCTCAATTAAACTTTTGCTACGTTTTTATATGTATTTGAAGGAGTACAAGCTAACAAAAAAAATAATATAAAAAAAGAAAAAAAACACGAAAACATAAAACAAACTTTTCAAAGAATAAATAGAAAATCCGCTGCAGCAGAAAACTGAATAAAACGTGCATCACAAAGAGAGAAAAAAGTGGTTCAGTATAAAACTTTTAACAAAGTTAAATATTGAACAAAATAAAAAGTATGTGCAACATAATAGTTTAAATGCTATTTATAAATCTATAAACTGTTTATAAAAACCAGAAATGGAACTTTGAACTTCTCCCACTGCATATATAGAAATGCAGTAAAACTCAAGTACTAAAAGTGATCAGAGAAAATACATTTGCCTTTTCTCTCATCATTAAGTCCATGACTTTTCGAACTTATCTTATTGTTATATGAAATGCAACACTGCTCCCATTAAGTACCACCTGTTAATAGACTACCGTAAAATTTTGAGCAAATTCCTTCATTTACTTTGCGTTTAACAGCTGTTCAAAACATCGTGGTTTTTTTTTTAATGGAAAAAAAGTGAATTTCGAGTGCTATTAAACATTATTTTTTGCGAAAACAAACCGTCAATCAAACCAATGAAAAGCTTTATAAATACTATGGGGACTCAGCACCATTGATTTCAATGGTAAAAAGTGGTTTACTGACTTTCGTTGTGGTCGCACAAGTACAAATGACGCTGAACTTTCTGGACGGCCAATTGAGGTCAATACACCTGAAAATGTCGAAAAAATCCACGATATGGTGTTGGTCGATCGAAGAGTGCAAGTGCGTGAGATTGTTGATGCCATAGGCATTTCATATGGCAGTGTGGTTTCGATTTAAATGATCAGTTGGGTTTAAGAAAGCTGTCTGCAAGATGGGTGCCGCGTTTGCTCTCAATTTTATTTTTTTTTTTAAAGAGAAGCAACACTCAGCAAATTCTTCCTATTAATTAATGTGTTGCTTTCTTTGGAAAGGGGATAGTGGATAGATGAAAGGTGGATAGATGAAAGACGAAGGGCTTAAAATATGGCAACACTGTAATTGCGCGAGATGATAAGTCTTAGAACAGTTGTTGGTCGCCACCTGATGTAGAGTTGGTGAATTTATTGAAGCTTTTTGTTTCATAGCCCTCATTCATTATTTTACTTCGGTGGGGTTAAGTGCTATGGGAACACCGAAGGTGGGCGCAGCTATACACATAAGTGATAGAAAACTCATACATATTATTTTTCTAAATTGATGTTGTCGTCACCGGGAATCGAACCCGGGACCATCTGTGTAACAGTCCAACGCGCTAACCATTACACCACAACGGCCATAAACGTAATCGTGTGACAACTTCAAAGGATTGTTTTGAGTTGTTTAACCGCAATTCGAATAAGTTTTCGCGGCGTTTTGTAACTGTGGATGAAACATGGATCCCTTACAACACTCCAGAGACCAAGCAATAAGGTGATGGCAACAGTTTTTTGGGATGCACGCGGGATAATCCACATCGATTACCTTCAAAAGGGAAAAATAACAAACGGCGAATATTATGTCAACTTATTAGACCGATTTAACGAGCATTTAAAAAAAGAGCCCATATGGCCAAGAAAAGTTCTTTTTCATCAAGATAATGCATGGGGCACACGTGTGCAGTCTTAATGAAAAAATTCCATGAATTGGGCTACGAATTGGTACCTCATCCGCCATATTCTCCGGATTTAGCCCCCAGTGACTATTTCCTATGTCCAAACCTAAAGAAATGGCTCGGTGGAAAGAGATTTAGCTCCAACGCTGAAATTATTAATCAAAGAAATGACTTTTTTATGGACCTCGAAAACTCCTATTTTTTGGAAGGGATACAAAAATTGGAGAAACGTTGGACTAAGTGTATTGAGCTAAAAGGAGATTATGTTGAAAAATATTTTTTTTTTCCAAAAAAACTGTGTTTCATTCACGGACTTATTGATCCGCCCTCGTATTTTGCCATGCTTTGCTTGCAATACATTTTCTTCTGAAATTTTTTAAATATTTCTTACAAAAACTGTAATTGTTTTACCTTCTGTAGTTTTGCTAATTTTTTGGCTTTTCTAAATGTGAGTTTGTTTCATTTTGTTAGCCATTAATTAGCAATAAACTTTTTAATAAACGTATTACAATTAAAATAAGCGTTTTTTATTAATAATTCAACTAGAAATTTTAAAATTATTGAACCTCTCCAAATCTAAAAATATCAGATCTGCCCAGATTTAATCAGATCTAATTAGATCTCAAATTTGTCCCCATTTTTGAGATCTAATTAGATCTAATCATATACGTTATGAGATCTATTTATATCTGGTAAAACAGATTTAACTAAATTTGGACAGATCAGATCTTTTTTACACGGGTATATGTATATCCAATCTAAGATATAATTTTTATAGAAATACTTATTCCTGGTAAATATTTGGGCGTTAAAGTGTTAACATTCCTATATCAGTCACAGATAAATATAAATATTTTTTTTCCAATTTTTTACTATTTTTTTTTACAACAAAATTTTTTACAATCCAAGTAAAATCTTTTTCATACTTTATTTTATATAAAACAAATTATTTTATTTAATGTTATTTTTTGTGGTATTTCTGTTTAAAATCCAATCGTATAAAAACCTATTTGTTTTTGAAATTACATATCAGGCATTCCACTTTATATTGGCAAACATCTAATATTGATCTAGCGATATTAATTAAGTTTGCCGCTATTATTTTTCTAAATATTGAAACTTACAGTTTTAAAATATTTTGTATTTAAAAAGAAAATTGCGAATAATATAAAATTTCTAGAAATAAAACATCGTCAATATTTTGACAGCATAGATAGAGTCTCTGCGTGGAAAATGTATTTCAAAATCGTCAGACCCAAAGTCGAAAAATTCCGTTTTTGGCTGATCTTTCATGAAATTGACGGTATATTTTGTTTATAAAAAAAAACTTAATCATAAAAACCGTTTATAATTTACACGTTTTTGCATGTTTGGGGAAAAAAATATGTCCATAAAAGAATGTTTGTTATTTCATATTGCAATTGGGCAAATAAATTAAATTGTAGTCAACCATGATTGATTCAAATATTTATGCAGGATTGTAGCCAGAAATATATTTGAAAGGTTCAAAATAATTTTTTAACTTTTCTGTCGTTTTTGTGTAAAGATAAGAGAATATCAAAATTCAGAGTTTTATCGATTCTTAACTTCTATCGGGTTTTTTTTTTTAATTTCAGCGATTTTTATAAATTTTGACGATTTTTTTCAGTTTCAGCTTTTTTTTTCTCAAATATCAGCTTATTTTTTCAATTTTGAAAAATTTTTAGTTTCTGTTGTTTTTTTTCCCCAAGTTTTACCGATTTGTTAGAACTTTAATTAAGGTTTTAAGGTTTTTAGTATCTACTAAAAATTTGTTTGAAATAACAATCAGTATTCAATTAAAACTTTGATAGATATGATTAAATTATTAATTGAAACTCAAATCAATTAAATAGTTGCAAACTATTTTAATTTATGCTGCAATTTGCTTAATTTGTTGATTCAATTAAACTTTTAATTGAATCAACAAATATTTTAATTGAAACACGATTTTAAGTTTCTCTGTGAAGGAGGTTCATAAAAATTATGAAGCTTTTTCATAAAGTTTAGAAAATTTCCATTCGCTTTGTGAAGAAAAAATTCATTAGTTTAGTGAAAAATTTTTCTTTTAACTCGTCCAAGAAAATTCTGTCTGTGTGTACATTAAAATGTCCCTAAAAAACGATTAGTCGATTTTCGTTCATTACACCCCCAATGTCATTGTAATTGGTTCCAAATGGAAGAATTTGATTTTTTTTTTTCTTAAAAACTTTTATCTTCCATTCTTATATGTTCATATGAGGAACTATATATGTTCATATGTGTGCATTAACGAAAATTTAGGTAATATTTTCATATATAATCATAAATGTCTACACATTTCCATACATGGTCATATATGTACATTAACGAAAATTGAGATAATATTTATATATATGATCACATAGGAACTCTTATGAGCATATAATCCTATATGATGGCATATAGACATGTAGGACATCGAATCACTTAAAATATGAGCATGAATGAGTTCATACATGTTCATATATGGATGCATATATGTGTATGTTTACCCTGGAATACATTTTTTTATAAAGTGGAATTTTTTTAACAATTTAAAGCTTTGCAATCTTGTAGTCATATTTAAAATTATGTTTTATGGGCCTTTTTTGACACCAGACCACTAAGGGTTAAAGATGTTTTAAATAAAAGTTACGATACTTATAGTCTAGTTAAATTAAGGTGATATTTTTTCCGAAAATTATGCAAAATTTGAAGAAAACATTGAAAGTTTGACAAAATAATAAATTTTCATAAAATGTCTTGGAAAGTAGTTGCTTCACACGCAAACACGAATTATAATTTTTTCAATGTATTTTTTTCTTTAACTACAACTACTATATTAAAAAAATAGCAGTCGACATCTCCAAATTAGGAATTTTAAAAAATCTTTAAAATTAATTTTAAAAAAAAACATGAAATTTAATTTTTTAAAAGTTCCCAAAAAAAAAAAATCGATTTCTTCCATTTGGAAACATTTACCATAAAACTAGGTGAGAGTAATAATCTAAAATCCATAAATCGTTTTCTAAGGGACATCCTAGTGAACATACTTTTGAAAATATGGATCTTGTTTGCACATCCTTTTAAATTTATTCCCATAATTTTTCTTAAATTTTTCTGACTGTCATATGAAATATTAAACCTCTTGAATTTTTTATATATGGTATATAATATTTCTTAATATTTATCCTTTTTCCTTCAGTAATCCTTGCAATTATTATTATATTCCCTTTTTGTTTCTACAAAATTGTTATCCCAATAGTCATCAGTATTTGTTACGGAAAAAAATAAAATAAATATACCGGGTTTGACCTCAATAATTTTACGCACAACAAAGTGTAATATGACACTCTCAAGAGACAAAATACCTACAAACACATAACTTTTTTATATGAAACCCCAAACACATACAAAAAAATATAAGGACCTTTTGTACAACAAAAGTTCAATACGTAGACACAAGTTTATAATCACCACGTACGTAACAGGAAAAGACTAAACATAAGTTATGTTAAGTGTAAGTAGTATAACAATATACACTGCGTTGCAAAACTATAATTAAACATTAATTTCACTAAATTTCGTAAGTTAAAAAAAATAAATGAATTTTTTTTTTAACTATAAATGCACTTAACTTAATATATCAAAATTTACGAAAATCTAAGAAAAATATTTTGAGTTTTAATAATGCTTGAGGCCTCCGTTTTTTTTTTTTTTTTTGATTAACTCTAAAATTCGACCAGACTTATGCGAAGTTCTGCCGTTATAGATCTCTACGCTTTCATATTGACGGTTTTATGAGTAAACTCGACGGGTTAATACTCTCCAAATATTTTCAAAAAAAATGCCAAATCAACCATACCGTTGGAACAAAAAGAGCCCCAAGCCATTGAGGATTCTTTTTGAGATATATTGTGGTTCCTTAGGTACACTCATAATATTCCATGCTAAAAATACGAAAAAAATGTCAAAATAACGAAATATTTTATAAACTGAACAAATTTTCGTGTATTTTGCGAAAGTTTTTGTTATTTAGACATTTTCGTATTTTTTTGCATGGATTATTATCAGTGTAGGCCTCTCCAATAGCTGTTAAAACCATCTGGACCATCAAGATTGAGCTTTTTCTCATCGGAAAAAATTCACCTTTCAAAGAAATTTATGTTTAAACAGTCCTATCAACAACAGCGATTATTCGGCCAGAAAATGAATTTGGTCTGTATTTGGTATTTTAAAGAATTATGGATAAATTTGGCGAATGGAAAAATGTTTATTGGGCTGATTATATGCGATTTTGAGTGTTAAATAGTTAAGCAATGAATTCACTGTTCGGCCTATGAAAGTTCGGCCAAATTTATAGCTTAACTTTGGCTTTTTCCTTAAATTTTATACTCATGTTTAAAATACCAAAAGTTGTCATCATTGCCTCTAGACATAGACATAGGCTTTAGGCGAGTAATTATCTGTGTGTGTTTAAATTAACTTATGGTTGATTTGGACACATTTACCTTATATTCATCGATTATCTTATTGATACCCTTCGTTGTGCAAAATTTGTGACAACCACATGTGAACGGTAAATTTTTCTAGCAATTTTCCAAAAATTTCTGTCACTTTTTAAAAAGGCTGAAATTTGTCGTTTTTCAAAGTCACTTAGATATGAACCACGCGGCATTTTATTGCAAATTGATTAAAATTGCATAAAAAAACAAAAATAATTCTTTAATTTTTCTTTATTTGCTATTCTTCTTTGTAATTATAGTTATGAAGCACTAACAAAATATTATTGCACAATTTTTCTCTTAAATGGATTAAGTAATCAATCTGTTAAATTTTGCACAATAAAAGATTAGTTATCACACTCTGAAAAACAGTTAAAAATAAGAAAACTGTTTGTAATATTAGAAAAATTAGCAAAAAAATATGTGTAATTATAGTTATGCAACGCAGTGTATAAAAGGGGAACCTACATTTTATATTAACAGCCTAAGCAAACAACTAAACAACTATGGGTGAGAAACACAAACCCCTACCCCCCCCCCCCGCCCACCACCACCTAACAAAAGGTGATAAAAAATTGATTTTTTTTGCCAAGATATGGAAAAATAATTATTTTAATCTTTTCTTATTGAAATTTGATTACCGGCCCATAGTTAAGTTACTGTTTAATAGAGTTTATAGAACCTTTTGATGTTTTATACATTGTTATGTGCCGACATCAACACCCTACAAGTAGTAACCAAAAATCCTAGAGGAAGGTTTAAAAACAGCCTAATTTTCAATTAGCAAAATACGTTGATGTGCCTTGAATATTGAATATACAAAATTCATGTTAACACTCTTATATTTGCTAGTAGTGGTAGTATATTTTCAATGTTGTTACATTAATAATGTATGTATTTGTATCGGTGCACAAACAGACATACATACACTCTCTATGAATTTGTGTGTGTTAAGATTTCCTTCCGGCTTATGTAGTTGCTGTGTTGTTGGATTTATTTTGTTTTCTTTATTATTTGCAGTCCATTGTTTTTGTTATATATTTTTATATCCAAGTGCTAGAGAGGGTGTCATAAACGTGACTCTTTTATTGATTTGCCCTCTGAATTGGGGACGAAAAAAAAAACTAGACAAACAGCAAATTAGCGTACATTTTATGTTTTTTTTTGGATAACAAACAAAAATTTGCAATTCACACGCACATCTACACAGTCGAAGAGTCATACATACTATACATACAAATATTTTACTTTACAAAAAAGGTCAAGTATGCTTTACGCATTTTTACACGCAAATCATAAAACGAAAAAAAACTGCAAAGAAAATAGCATCAAATAAATTAAAAGCTATTTTATTTGCTGACTCAAATGTTGATTCATCTAATAAGTACTTTTTGTAAAAAGTACTAGGGGGTTTAATATAATTTTTGGTATCAAGTGGAAGTTAGTTGACCCGAGTAAAAAATTATATGTAAAATATATTATAATATATTCATAGCCAAATCTGATTATATGTTTCTTATGTGAAAATATATATAAAGATATTTCAATCACGTAAACCTCCGATTCAATAACTTTAATTGCTGAAATTCCGCCAACAACGAAAATTGCTAATTTCTTCTCAAAAAGCCAAAAACAATAGGATAAAGTGTTGTCGCCATACCAAATGTTGTTTTATAACTTGAATTTAAACCGGCATGTAATTCTCATTTAGTTAGTACATATATTTATACTTATGTGATCAAATTCGCAAAATATTCTTTAGGCTCTAGCTTATCTAAAACTTCGGGTTCTGATGAGATCTTTAGCCAGACCGAAATACTAGTATCAACCTAGCTAATATGTTTGATTTGCTTTAGTTTTGTAAATATATGGAGGTTGAAAGCTCGTTATAAATTAAAAATAATATAAAAATAATCTCGAAGTATATAAAAACAAAAAACTATTTAAATTTCTGTAAAAAAAATAAAACTGTAAAATAAAAAATCACACAGAAATTGGTTTTTTTTTCTTTCTATTGAAACGGAGGGAGTATGGCAAAAAACAACTTTGTTTAGCCTTCTTGTTAAAACCAGGGTATTTTTTTTTTTTTTGTTTTTAATAATTTGTAATTCGTTTTTAGCATTTTTTTGTTTTAACTTCAAAAATTACATTATAAGTTGTATGATAATGTTTTAATATAAATTAATATTCAGATTTAGACACACAACTTTTCATTTTATGTCTTACTATGATTTATTTAAAAAAAAAGAAGTTATTTAACATTATTTTTTATAATCTTTTACTGTTATTTTTATTTTTCAATAAATCATATATTCATCCATTCATTCATATTCAAATTTAAACCACTGAAATTAAATTATTTAACTTAATAAAGTAACTTAGTGAGAATTAAAAAATGTAATTATAATGAATTTGAAATATTTATTACTAATACATAAACATTTATAAAAAACAACTACATACATAAATATTCAAAAAAAAAAAAAACAATGTGTTTTTGAGCGATAGTATAAAAACGGTTAAGCAAGTTCCGAATTTGAGCAAATATTTAATTGATTCAATTTATTTTTAATTGACAGCAAATTTTCAACAAATGTATTTAATTGATAAAAGTAGGGAAATATTTTTTCTGTGTATTAATAGGCCAAGCAAGAACTTAATAGCAACTTGTTTTGTAATTTTAATTAAACCCTTCATAGTTAAAATGTTATGAGAACATGTTTAAATTAAAGAATATTACTCAAAAAGTTTTGATTGTATCTTGTCTGTGAATCATTTAAATTTTCATATTAGTTGGTCTAAAGATTGTTAAACGAATGTTAATTTTTTTCGGTTTAAGATCATATTATCGAATCCCAAATAGAAATTGATAATTACTTTTTTACAATATATAGAGAGATAACTTTGAAAAGAAACACTTAGAAAATTTTTAAATTTTTTACCTATTTATATTATATATATATATATATATATATATATAAAGCACATACGAGATACAATATTTTATTCCACTATATATATAAAAAACGAATTTTTAAAAATGTAATATTTAGAGTTAGTTATAAGCTTTTTAGAAATCCTGGGAATGCCCGGGAATGTTCGAAAAAATTTCCCGATTCCCGGGAGTTGAAAAATGTCGGGCATTTGACAACCCTACAGGAAAAGCTTCACCATATTCATGAAATGTTTAATAGATTTTCGTCCAATGTAACGTTTCATAGATTATCAAACATTTCATAAAACACAAAATCAATTTCATCATATTTATGAAATGTTTTACTATATATATGAAGGATATTTTGGAAAAGTAAGGAATTCATTATTTTTGTGTAGAAAAATGATCATAGAGACCATGATATGGTATTTTTATTCTTATTGTTTAGGAAATGTTTCATAAATATTGATGAAATTGTTACATTGTACGGAAATTCATTAAATTTATTTCTGTTTCCTCTAGGAGCAAATTAAAATTTATTTTTACAAAATTATTTAGAACTTATATATTTTTTAAACTGCATCATTAGTTTTATTAGGTTAGGTTAGGTTAGGTTAGGTTAGGTTAGGTTAGGTTAGGTTAGGTTAGGTTAGGTTAGGTTAGGTTAGGTTAGTTAGGTTAGGTTAGGTTAGGTTAGGTTAGGTTAGGTTAGGTTAGGTTAGGTTAGGTTAGGTTAGGTTAGGTTAGGTTAGGTTAGGTTAGGTTAGGTTAGGTTAGGTTAGGTTAGGTTAGGTTTAGGTTAGGTTAGGTTAGGTTAGGTTAGGTTAGGTTAGGTTAGGTTAGGTTAGGTTAGGTTAGGTTAGGTTAGGTTAGGTTAGGTTAGTTAGGTTAGGTTAGGTTAGGTTAGGTTAGGTTAGGTTAGGTTAGGTTAGGTTAGGTTAGGTTAGGTTAGGTTAGGTTAGGTTAGGTTAGGTAGGTTAGGTTAGGTTAGGTTAGGTTAGGTTAGGTTAGGTTAGGTTAGGTTAGGTTAGGTTAGGTTAGGTTAGGTTAGGTTAGGTTAGGTTAGGTTAGGTAGGTTAGGTTAGGTTAGGTTAGGTTAGGTTTAGGTTAGGTTAGGTTAGGGTTAGGTTAGGTTAGGTTAGGAAGGTTTATGTGCCCAGGAGCGCAACTCCACTCGGAGACCAATCGGTCCATTGTGAATCCCTTCAGAGAAAAAACGGTGAGAAAGAATAGAAATAGACAGAAACATAGATAGATTGAAAGATAGATATAAAGAAAGATAGAAATATAGAAAGTTTTAGTTTTATTAATTTTTATTAGAAATATTAAAATTTATAAAGAGTTTATTGATAATATTTATTCAAAGACTAAGAAAAACTTAAATATATGGTACACAGAAAAACTAAAATCGACTTTCAGTTAAAATATTTGTTGATTCAATTAAAGTTTAATTGTATTCGGTCCTATTAAAGAAATTGTAATATAAATTAAAATAATTTGTAACTATTTAATTGATTTTAATTTTAATTGAGGTTTTAATCATACATATTCAAAATTTAATTGAATTCTGTTTTTAATTTCAAACCAATTTTAGTAGATACTATTAAAAAATAAAATTTGCAAAAAAAGATTTCAAAATTAAAAAAAAAAAACGCCAAAAAAAAAAAAAAAACTAAAATTGAAATTGAAAGAGACGCTAAAACTGAAAAAGAAAAGATAGAAAAAAATCGCTAAAACAGGAAACCAAGTTTTTAAAAATCTAAAAAAATCCCCAAAAATTAAAAATCGCTTATATTTTAAAAAATTGACAAAATTTAAATAACCGCCAAATTAAAAAAAATCGTCAAAATTAAAAAAAAACTCGATAAAGTTAAAAAAAAATGCAAAAAATTGGAAAAAAAAATTCAAAATTGGAAAACAATTGTCAAATTTAAAAAAAAAACTCGAATTGGAAAAAACATCATCAAAATTGAAAAATCGGTAATACTTCAAAAAACGCCAATATTTAAAAAAGTCAGCAAAAATAACGCTAAAATTGAAAACATTACCTAAATACAATTTAAAATGTCTATATCTCGAAAACATTTTTGATTTCTGTGATATTTTTAAATTTGGTGTTTTTTTTTAGTCGGCAATTCTTTTGACGTTTTTTTTTCCTTAATATTATTATATTAGCAGTTAAACAAAAAAATTTTAGCGATTTTTTTTTTTAATTTTGATTATTTTTTTCAATTTTGGTGATTTTTTCATATTTTGGCTGGTTTTTTTTTTTTTTTTTTGTTTTATTATGAGTTATAAAAACTGGAAATTTTGTGTGCACCAAACTCATTTTCAATTCAACATTTAATATATATTATTAAACTTTTAATTGAAAGTGAGCTTGAAATTAAACATAAGTTTAATTGAAATTATTTTGACGATACTTTTTCCCGTGTATGTTCGAAAGCATTGCCGAAAATTATGCTTTAAGCTCACAATAATAAAATTTGAATCTTTTTCTTTAAAAATATTGACTATACCAGTACCAAGTTATAAATAAAATTCAGAAACGTCCAAAAGACGCAATCTTTGGACAAAAATCGATTTGGGCGAACTCTAAATATCTTCCGAAAAATCTTAAAAAAATCTAAAAACATACTTTATCCTTTAAGCATTCAAAGTAAACTTGAGACCCATAAAAATCGAAACAAAATATTTTTCGGACAAACTTTTCACCAGTTGTGAGACCGGTTCACTAAAATTGAAACCGGTTAACTCACGGCAGTGGCGAATTGTGTAAGTTCTGTGATAAGTCCTGCTTTAAGCAGTTACGGAGTAGGCCCTTTAAGGGTCATTAATTCAACATGGGGTAAAGTCGAAACTAAAATTTTTTTTCTTTCAAAAGACATAAGTTTATCCCTACTCCTAATATAATATGTATATTATAATATATTATTAGAAACTTTTGTTAACCATACACACATACATATTCATAGTCTTTTTATTAAGCTTTTAATGAATAATTAATCAATTTTGCATCATTTCTAAATGAATACTCTGTTTTAGTTAATATCTTCTTCAGCCTAACAAATTAATACTTTTATAAGAAATTTGTTTGTATTTTTCTCCTTGTTTTTTATGTTATTAGGCAGTCAAATAAATCTTTTATTTTGTTCGAAGACCTTTTGATATTTGTAATAATGACTGCCTATCGAAGTGAATGAATTATGCCCAATAATAAAGGTAGAACGAAGAAAAGAGAATAAGAAAAATTATTTTATTTAATCATTGCTAATTTATCATTTGTTAATACTTTAACAGAGCTGGGCATTGGAATTAAATTTAAAAAAAATATATAAAATTGTATTAATATATACATTTTAATACTCTAAGGGCGGGTAATTTTCTAAAAATAACCAGAGTTTAACTTTAACCACAGGCATTAAATAACCAGAGTGCAACATTAACCACAGGCATTTTGGTACAAATTTAACATTCATAACTATGGTTAAGCCCTCAACTTCGGTAAATTTGAGATAATTAAGCAGGTCTAAAAGACTATAATAAGAAGGGATCGTTGCAATAACAACGTTGATAACCATCAGCTCGACCCCTTCCTATATGCATGAAACTTAGTATATGGGATTTTCCATAGAAATGTCTACCGTGACCGAAAAATTAAAGCGGAAAAATAATTCTTTCTGACATGTATTATTATAGAAAAATACTTAAAGTTATTAAATTTATTCCAAAAGCATATCTTAGTTAACATGATGATAATACGGACTGCAAAGTTGGGTTCATGTCTTTGGGAAATTTTTTTATAATTTTCAGTAAAATTTTCTCTTAAATATTTAAGGCGTTAAGAGTGATGATGCAAGCATACTCCTATTTCAAAATATATATTACCTCCAAAAAATGCAAACGGAGTAAATAATGATCAGTAAATGGTAAATTTGTTTGTGCTTTCGTGACATTATAATGTCACGTTCGTCACCGCAATACAACGTTTATTCTTATTAATTTAAATAAAGTTTGTTGTGAACAATTTAATACAAAAAAAAATAATAAAACTAAATAGCTAATTTTTTATAAAATTTCAAAACTTTGTCACGTCACCTGGTAAATATTTTACTTTTGAGTAGTAAGCTATTCATATTAAAAATTATATATTTTTTACTTAGATGGAATCCTTACCTGATAAGAGAAAGGAAAACGCACGACGGTATTGGGGAAAATTAAAAACAGACCCACTTAAATAACAATATGGGCATTTCCAACAGAAAAGTCAACCACGACCAAACAATTAAAAGTTTCCCAAAAAATTTTCTGACTTGTATTGTTAAAGAAAAATAGTTATATTTTATTATATTAATGAGCCCAAATCCCATTTAATTCATCATGATGATTAAACTGACTTCAAAGTTGCGTTCCTGATTTGGTCACCTTTGTATCATTTTTTAATAAAATTTTCTCTGTAATAATTTCTTCTGTAGAAGCGATGATGCAGATTCACTCTTATATCAATATATTTGTTACAACAACATTAACTAAAAAAAAATACCAAAGGTTGTAATTAAGATCAGTAAACATTGAATTTTCGATTTACTTTCAATGACGTTCTAATGTCACATGCGTAACTACAAAACACAATTTATTCTATGTATACTATACTTATTGTTGATAGAAAGCGCATTAAAGTTTAATGTAAAATCAGTTAAGTGTGGCAAATTAAATTACAAAAAAAAATCGGAAATAATAAAGAAATTAAATTTTTTATATTAATTCAAAGTTTGTCACGGGCGTAAACCTGGAACAAATTATCGTAAGTGCAACATCTTGCATAGTGAAATATTGTTATCTTAAATTATATATTTTTGAAGTAGATGGAAACTTTAGCTGATAGGAATAAGAAAAAGGCTCAACGGCCACAGAGAAAAATTAAAAACTGACCCACTTAAGTTGGAAATTTACCGTAGAAAACATAAAGAGCGAGGCACAAAAGTACAGAAAAAACGTTTGGAATTGGAAGAAACTAATAAAAAAATATTGGAGGAAAGAAGAGAAAAAGACCGAATAAGGCAGCAAACATGTCGCACAAAAAAGAAAAATCAAGAATCGAACATCAGCATCACGTGTAATGAGTATACCTGTAAGCAAACATTAGGAAAAACATTAAAAAAGGTTGAAAAGTCTTTGCCCAGTAACTTAAAAAAACGACAACAAATGTGGATCTTTTGCACAAAAAATATGGCACTACTTCTGAGGAACAAGAAACCAAATCAACTACGAATACAGAAAACAAATCCAATTAATTACAAATTTTTACGGGCGTGATGACATAAGTGTCCAAGCCGCAGGACGGAAGGAAACTTGTATAATCGATGGAGAAATAGTCGGTAAACGTTTTATGCTTATGACTGTTTCTGAAGCTTACGAGCTGTATAAAAAAGAGACAAATATCGTATGTGTCGGTAAGTCTACATTTTATCAATTCGGCCAAAAACACATCCAACTTTCAAGCAAGATGCACATAACATGTGCGTGTGTATGTACCATGCTAATTTTAGATCCTTTTGGAAGGCGGTTCAAAGATAATAAAATCATTCTCCTGTGATTTCCAAGTTTTTAGAAACCGCGTGTGTCATATAGAGCAAGAAATATGTATGATACACAATTGCGAAAATCTGTGTTAAGAATATAGAAAATGAATTTAGTGCTCTTTTTAAATACTTATCAAGTATGGACGTAACCGTTTTAAATGGCAACATTGGTCGTAAAGTGGATGATCGCATAGCATTAACGTACACTATAGCACCTCTATCTGATCTGATACATGAATTACAGGTGCAGCTTCCGTCTTTCAAAAGGCATTTTTCGTTATTAAACGTGCCCAACCAAAATTATTTGGAAAATAAAAAAAAAATGTGAGGCTGAAGACCCTAATAATACAAATTGATTTTTGCGGAAAAAACTACGTTAATCTGTCAAAATGAAGTACAGAGCGCGCATTTTAGCTATCGCCAAGTCTACAATTTTTACATGCGTTGCCTGGATTATTAATGGAATAAAATCGTATGCAATAATAAGCGACAAACTCAGTCACAATAAATTTGATGTTTACTGCTTCATAACAAAACTGTACAACAGATAAAAAACGAACACGGGCCATTCCAAAATATTTATTATATTTCGGATGGAAGCAGCTCCCAGTTTAAAAACAAATTTATTGCCCGAAGGCTTACTGATTTGCTCTCAATATTTGGCTGCAAAACATCGAATGGAACTACTTCGCAACGTCTCACGGAAAAGGTGCGGTCGACGGAGTAGGAGCCGTTATAAAAAGAAAAGTTGGCAGTTGACAAAAACAAAAAATTTGGTATTGCGAAATGCTTTTTCGTTTTTGAATGTGCTCAAAATCACATTAATGGGGTTAATCTAATTTACGTTTCTTCGGAGGAAATAGAAAACTTTTCTTTACCCTTGATCGAAAAGTGGAAGGCTGAGTTGCCAAATATACCGGGAATACAAAAAATTCATTTCATTTCGTCGATGAAAGTTTACAAGTAAAAACAGCTGCAACTGCATTTTCCTCCAAAATATAATTTAATAAAAATCAAGGTTGGATACCGCGTACATACCGGTAAATTTGTTTCGGTAACGATGTACCATTATCAAAACAATGCAAATACCGTTACCAACACAAAACCAAAAAAATTATACCGTTACCCTTACCGACTGATTCGGTAAACCAACCTCGATAAAAATCGTTGCTATTCTTAGAATTTCATACATTTGAGTTATAATTATGTAATTTAAGATAATTCCCATTTTTACTTAAAAAATAAAGCCAGCAAATAAATTTCTTATTTTGTTTTTATTTAATACATAAAAAAAGTATTTTTGTAAAATTTATTAGAAAGGAAATTATGTCACGTGACGACTCGTCACATGACGTACCACATTATGGGCAGTAAAAAAAAAATAAAAAAATTTTTGTAATTCGAAAGTTGTAAAATAACTAAATATATTCTAATTATTACTATAAAAAGTTTTATCAAAAAGTCCTGAGCAATTCGCAGAGTTTTGCGTTTTTGTGCAAAAAAGAAAAAACCTACTTCTATTTTTGTCACATGACGTAACCGCCTTTAATTGCTTATAACTTTCAAGTATGTTGTTCGATTGTTTTCAAATCTTTTACTAAATAAAGAGTTACTTACGTCCTACAAAAAATATAAAGAAGTAAAAAATAAAATAAGGGTTTCGTAGTTTAGCATCTCATTGAAACGTACGACTGTCACATGTGTTACTATGGAAATGCCCATATGCAAATAGTTCGTTTGAGTCAATTGAACAGAATGAAATAGGTCGCTCTTCTATTTTAATCGATCTTTGACAATTTCGTTCAATCGTTCGTTAGATTGTTTATTTCATCATTTTTAAGCGAATTACTCATATTAGACACATAGTTTTACATTAAAAAAATGAAGGCTGGCAACATTGAAAAAGAAACAACATTAAACTCAAAAGCAACATAAAGAGAGGAACGAAAAGAGCGAAAGACCTAAAAGAGCTGAAGATTGCGAACTAGCTCACTAGTTCAAAGCAAATGAAGTATGTCTTTCACGAACTACACAAACTCTCATAGTCTACTAAAAACACAAGCCATCAAAATCTGAAAGCACCAAGACCCTAAATCCGAATTTGACCTCGAATTAATCGATCAATCAGACTTCTGAGATATCTTAAACTAAAGTTTAAAAAAATTGTTCTCTGTGTTCGGAAGGGCTATAACAACTCGAATTGATTTTATTCACAAAACTAGCCAGATTAAAAAAAAAAACAACGTTAAAAAAAGATCGCATTTAATTAGAAAAAAAAAAACCCAAAAATTAAAAAAAAATAAAACAACATTGTCAAAAAAAAAAAGTCGCCAGAATTGAAAAAATACTAAAATAAAAAAAACCCAAAATTTAAATGAAATCACTAGAATTTTCGACTCAAAGTGCATATAACTTTATTTAGTTAATTTATTTTTTATTTATTATTCTTCAATTCTTCCAAAGGGCCATATATGGAATTTACAAAATAAAAATCGCAAAATTTAAAAAAACGGTCAAAATTCCTAAAAATCGCTAATATTCTGAAAACACATCTCTAAAATTAAAAAAAAAATATCGCTAAAATTTAAAAAAAAAATCAAAAGTGTTCATATTGTAATTTGCTTTTTTCAAAACTAATTTATTCTTTCTTTTTTTCCTTTGACAAACATTATAAAACATAGAAACTAGATTTTCTTTACAAACACTATCAAGAATAATATATTCAAATAACAAGTATATTACAGTTCGGTCCAACCTGACAAATTGATTGACACAATCAAACTCAAAAAAAAAAATACAATTTAATTCAACATTATTAGATGATGTGGCAAGATTTTAAGCTAATATTAATTTGGAGTCAACCATTTCCGAAGCTTTTTTGTTTGCTTCTACTACACTTTTATATGGAATTTGCGTTAACTGACAATTTTCTATGTCCTTTATAACATAACGATCATTTGCTAAAACCTTCTCTATAATATAGGGACCACGATATTTTTCACAAAATTTTTTATTTTTACCAACAGTATTATCAATGTTCAAAACCACAACGTATTCACCAACACCGTAATTTTTTGCGGGAACGGGATGTTTTTAAAATATGACTCATTATAATTCTGTGAACGTTGAATTGAGTTAAGTGCTTTTCTTTTAATCTTCTTGACATCAAGTCACGATTACTTATTAACTTTTTCATCTAAATATTCTGTTAGTTCATCTAGTATCACTCCACGCTGGTGAATACCAAAAAGTAGCTGACTTGGTGTATCTTTGGTTGAACTGTGTTTAGTGTTATTTAAAGCGAACTCAACATGAGACAATTTTAATGACCAGTCAGAGTGATCAATGGGATCAGTTAGTTTACTTAAAAACTGCCTTTATAATACGATTTACACGTTCAACTTGACCATTTGCCTGAGGTGATGCAACTGCCACTTTGATATGATCAATATTATTTTTAAAAGAAATTCCGAAAATTCATTGGATGTAAAACAAGAACCCCTATCTGAAATTATACGTCTGGGTCGACTATAATAACTAAAATATTTGTCAAATGCACAACAAATTTCTTTTGTACTAGTGGAATTAACTGGGTATATATTTCACAATTTCGTAAAAGCATCTATAACTACTAATATGTATTTTCGTTTTGATTTTAATGAAGGTAATGGTCCAAAGTGTCAATATGTATTGTGTCAAACGGTATTGGTTTCTTTGGTATGCTATGTAAATTTTGTTCATTTACTCGAGCCGGTGCTGAATATATAATACATTTTATGCAATTTTTTATATACGAAATTATTTTATCTTTCATGTTTGGAAACCAATAATTATTTCGTATCTTTTCATAACATTTCTCTACACCAAGATGTCCGATCTTTTCATGAATCATTCTAATTATATTTTCTTCCATTTCCTTAGGTACATATAACAATAATCGATTTGACTCAGTTTACGAAATACAAGCATCTACTAATTCATAGTTATCAATTTCTTCATTTTCATTTACGTAATAAATTTCCTATATTTTCGTCTCGACTTTGGGTTTGTTGTGTCTGCACATCCAGCTCATTAGAGTTTACAGCCCTACTACATTGCATTTTGAAATAATAGGATATACATTATTTTCGGTCACACATCTACTTAGAGCATCCACGTGGCCCATAGATACACCACTTCGATGTTGAATAGTATAATTGTAGTTTCCAATTCCAAGCCCATCGAGCAATTCGAGGATTAACTTGTCTTTTGTTCAATGTCATTGTAAGGGAATTGCAATCTGTTATAATTGTAAATTGAATGCCTTCCAAAACACTCGAAACCGACGCAATGCATAGATGATAGCTAAAGTTTCCAATTCAAAGCTGTGATAACGCGACTCAGCTGGAGTTGTAGATTTTGAAAAAAACATAACAGGATGAAATTTTTTATCATCTTGACGTTGCATTAGAATAGCTCCAAATCCATGAGTACTTGCATCACAATGTAATTCTGTTTCTTTTTTCGGATCATATATTGCAAGTATGGACTTTTATTAACCGCTGTTTAAGTTCATTGAAAGCATTCAGACAATCATCAGAAAAATCATATTTCCTTTCCTTTCGTAATATTCTAACAACGGTCTTTGCTATGGTAGTAGAAAAGATGGTACGACCGTCGAAAATACGAAAATAGACCAATACAAGTTTGTAATTCTCTTTGGTTTTTTGGAATTGTCAAATTTTTTATTGAACTTATATGGTTATCTGTTGGTTGAATACCTAAAGAACTAACAGAATATCCCAAATATTCCAGAGATTGATAACCAAACTTACATTTACTTAGTTTAAATTCTAATCCTTTTTCATATGCACGTGCAAGTACCTCAGTCAATATTGCCAGGTGGGATTCGAAATCTTTGAAGCTATTAAAATGTCATCTATATAAACAACAATTTTATGAGAATCAATTAAATCACGAAATATTGTGTTTACAAATCGTTGGAAATTTGCTGGCGCATTTTTTTAATCCGAAAGGCATTTTCAAATATTCGTATTGTCCTTGAGGAGTTACAAATGAAGTGTATGGTAGGAATCTTTATCCATTTTTAAATGAAAAAATCCGTCTTTCAAATCCATTATTGTAAACCATTTTTTACCCGCCATATATTCAATACAATCCTCAATCAATGGAAGTGGAAAATTATCCCTAATTGTCTTCTTGTTTAAGGCCTATAATCCACACACATCCGAGTTTCACCTGACTTTTTCCTAGTCAGGACAATAGCAGATGCATATGGAGAATTACTTGGCCTTAATAATCCTCTACTTAACAAATCATCGATTATCTTCTGAATTTCCTGACGATCTCGTACAGATAATCTGCGGGGGGGAGAACAATGAATAGGAGTGTCGTCTGACAACCGAATTTTCATTGTGTAGTTGTGAGGTTTTCGGATAATAGCTGTTGGTTCTGTGTAAAAATTCCTAATTACATTCTCTAAATCGTGTACTGCACTTTGCTCAATAGTGGATTTAAATTAACGTCACATAGAGAAGGTTTAACTATTTCGTTCAACGCGTTTTTCACAATTTTCATTAATGTTTCTAGACACCAAAGAAATTTCAGCTTTTTTATTTATCGATCTTGTAGAATCAAATATACATAAGTTAGATTTATCTGAATTATTTGTACAAACTAATTTTATATTAAATTTGGTCATAAATCTCTACCCAATATCATTGGAATTTGGATATCATTATCCGGAACAACAATTAATTTTACAGAATTAATAACATTTTGAAATTAATTAGACATGAAATGACACCATGCATTTCATATCATGATTTCCAATACCAACATAACCAGTCGGTGCTAATCTTTCAGAAAATGCGATGTTTTTGGGAACCGCTGACTTCGAAATGATATTTATCGGGCTACCAGAATCAATTAAACACGAAATATTCAGATAATTAGTATATTTTTTCCCAGAAGAAAGATAAAATGCCACACTCACCGTTTGAATAGGATCTACAATATCATTAACATCTACTGTTTCGGGAAAAACTGATGCAGCAGCAACACTTTGACGTTTTGGACAATCCTTATGGAAATGTCCCATCTGATGACAATAAAACAAGAGCCGGTGGACGTGGTGGACTGGTATTGGACATGCACTTTTAACATGGCCAAACTGCGAGCAATTAAAACACCGAACATCTCTCCTTGGATTGTTTTTTTTCCGATTTTGACATCAGGATTATTCTTATACGACGTTTTTCATACCTGTCTATGCACCGAAATTAATTCATTTACAGTAGTTGATCCATATAGCAAAGAAACATTATTTGAACTGTCTTGCATACCATCAATTATAATATCAACTAATTCTTGACCCCCGATATCAGCTTGAGATGCAATAGTTTGCATTGATATTATGTAATTGATACACGATTCCGATGGCTTTAGTACGCGCGAACGTAACTTATGGTAAACTTCTTCTCGAGTAATTGTTCTTTTGAAAATCTGAAGTAAAGATACTTTTAAATCGTTGTATTGTAAAGAAGATGAAATTTCCATATACTCGCGTGCTGTACCCTGTAACAACCATTTCAGACACATCAATCGTTCTTGATCAGTAAAATTCAAAGCATATCCCTCGAATTGGGAAAACCATTTGCAAATATCTTGATTGTCATTACCACTAAATTGGGAACCATTTTATCCAATTCTTCATAATTAATTTTACATCTTTTATTAACATTAACATTTCCTTCCAATTCTAAAAGCTGTTTTTGAAGATTCATCATTTCACAGCGCATTCTTAGAATTTTAATTTGATTTTCTAATTCTTGAGATTCTTGACTTGATGGGTATTGTAAATTAGCTGTAGATAGTAAATTGGTTGGAATTGGAAAATGTAGTACCACCACTTGACAGATCAGATGAAGCAAATGTAGTTTGTATGTTAGATCTTGATGTGACATTTGATGTAGCTGAGATTGCACCGGAAGAATCGAAAGCAATCAATGGTCTTTCTATAGAATCAACGGAAATGGTTGACAAAACGGGAAATGTTGTAACGGAAGGAAACATATTTGAAGACGTTGTAACAGTAATTATATCGGAAGACGCAACGGAAGTAATACCAGCAGAAGTAATTGCACCGGAAGATATTGAACGGAAGAATAACAAGCAGTAACAGCAGCAGAAGAATTAACAGCATCGGAAGAGATTACACCAGAATCATTTTCGTTCAGGTCGGTGATTGATACACCAATTTCATTTGGATTTATGGCTTCATAAAGGCTTCTTAATTGACTCATTGTAGCTGATTCAGGAAATGATATTCCTGCATCCACCAAAGTATTAATAATTCTTGTCTTGTTGGCCGTAAATCCATTTTTTTTTTTCTTAACCCCACACCTGAATTGTAATTTGCTTTTTCAAAACTAATTTATTCT
>CM037853.1:207456387-207481587 GCA_021234595.1 Delia radicum
GCAAACTAGTTCGTTTGAGTTCAATTAATCAGAATGAACTAGGTCGCTCTTCTATTTTAATCGATCTTTGACAATTTCGTTCAATCGTTCGTTAGATTGTTTATTTCATCATTTTTAAGCGAATTACTCATATTAGACACATAGTTTTAACATTAAAAAAATGAGCTGGCAACATTGAAAAAGAAACAATATTAAACTCAAAAGCAACATAAAGAGAGGAAATATTACTCAAATACCAAAAAAAAAAACGAAAAGAGCGAAAGACCTAAAAGAGCTGAAGATTGCGAACTAGCTCACTAGTTCAAAGCAAATTGAAGTATGTCTTTCACGAACTACACAACTCTCATAGTCTACTAAAAACACAAGCCATCAAAATCTGAAAGCACCAAGACCCTAAATCCGAATTTGACCTCTGAATTAATCGATCATATCAGACTTTTGAGATATCTTAAACTAAAGTTTAAAAAAAAATTGTTCTCTGTGTTCGGAAGGCTATAACAACTCGAATTGATTTTATTCACAAAACTAGCCAGAATTAAAAAAAAACAACGTTAAAAAAAGATCGCCTTAATAGAAGAAAAAAAACCCCAAATTAAAAAGAAAATAAAAAAATTGTCAACATTGTCAAAAAATGTTGAAATCACTAGAATTTTCGACTCAAATTGCATATAACTTTTATTTATTTAATTTATTTTTTATTTATTATTCTTCAATTCTTCCAAAGAGCCATATATGGAATTTACAAAATAAAAATCGCCAAAATTTAAAAAAAAAAGCCAAAATTCCTAAAAATCGCTAATATTCTGAAAACAAATCTCTAAAATTAAAAAAAAAAAATATCGCTGAAATTTAAAAAAAAAAATCAAAAATGTTCATATCTAAATTTTTAATAGATATGATTAAAATCTTAATTAAACCCAAATAAATTAAATAAATAAAAATTATTTTACATGATACTACAATTTCTTTAATAGATCCGAATTAAATTAAGCTTTTAATTGAATTAACAAATGTTTTAATTGAAACTCGATTAAGTTTTTTCTGTGATTTTAATCAATTTGCAAAAAGGACAACTTTTATTTTGAGTAATCTAAAAAATATTTTAAAAATATTAGAAAATTTATTTTAATTAATATAAAAATTTTTAAATATTATGATACAAAATTTTTAATTTTATATCAAAAAAATATCTTAGAAAAAAAATTATTAATAAATTCTTTGTTTATTCGATTGATTTTCAAAAATAAAAAAGATACATAATTAAAATTTTTTAACGGTATATAATCATTTAATCGCAAATGCACTGCCATGGATACCTTACAAGTTTGTTTCTTCTTGGAGTTACAAGTAAAAATGTTTTCATTTCCCGTTTAACAAACACTTGTGTTTATTCACATGTATGAGTGTGAGTAGTTATTTTGTTTATTTAAGGATAAGATGTGTTATTATGGCCATATTGAAATTCAAGTTTATCTTTTGATTGCGAATAATTATTATTCGAAATGTAAGTTTTAGTTTAAGACTACTACATTTTGAGCTTAAATTCGTATTTTCGTCAGCTTTTCTACATTCATATGACTTTTCATTTATTCTTCTTTTTGTCATAAACATCGCAAAATAAAAATCGATCTAAATTGCTATCATCTATCAATCAAAGCTGTTGTAAAGGTATTATAAATATGAGAAAAAGTCAAGATGATGGCAAACAACCAATTTGCTCCATTTTTCCCATTTGATTTTGTTGTTGTTGTTTTTTTTCTGTGTTTAATACATCACCTTCAGCGTTCAACACTCAGCTGTCACTTTAATATATGATACAGGAAGTTTAGGAGTTCAACATCGCACACAATATACTCATGATATTATAACGGTTGCACAGTGGGGCAGAGAGTTAATATTTCTGAATTCATTTTTTTTTTTCATTTGAAATTTTAAGGTTAAGCCAAAGGGATTAATGCCTGGAACTTGAAACAAGTGTATTTTGAGGTATGGGATAGTACTGGTAATTTCGGTTACTCTTCAATACTCCATACTACTCGATATTTTTAATTTGGATACTCGATACTACTCGACATTTTTAACAGGTTTTAAATTTAAAATTCATTTTAATTGTTTAAAAAATATTAGAAAATATTAATTCGAATAGAAATTTAAATTTTCATATTATATTTTTAAACTTTTTACAATTATTCGATGTTTTTTATAATTTTCCAACTTTTTTCTTTGAACTTGTCACCTGTGGTTTTTTTCTACTGAAAGAGTTCTACATTCATAGAAATAAACTTGTAAAAATAGCATATAAAGCTACTCAAAATTAGTTAAGAATTACCTTGCAGAAATAATTGCTAAATTTAGCAGATTTTTTTGCTAAATATTCATAAAATAAGAACAGCAAAAATAAATTTTGCAAACTTTACAAAATATGAATTTTAGTTAATTGAGCAAAAACTTTTACTAAAATTAGCAAAAACTTTTACTGAATAATATTTACCAAAGGTAGGCAGACATACACACAAAAAACAAGTTTTCAATTTATTTTTTGATCAATGGTGATAATCATTAACTTCGACCTCATATATATATATATTAGTTCTCATTTAGTGAGGAAACTAGTTTATATGAATGCTTGATGTTTTGAATGAGATTGTTACCCTCTTTCAAAACGTATATATAGAGTAATTTTCATTGCACAATTAAAAGTCAAAAAAAAAGCATAATGTTTATCCCGATGAAAATAAATTTAAAAAAACATAATTTTTATTTTAATAAAAATCATATCAAACTTTTACTAAATATTTGTGGATTCACAATAACAAACAAAAATTGGAATATGAATATTAACAACATTTTTGCTATATTTACCTCAAATTAAGCAGAATGCAAATAACAGTTTATATTGCTAAAATCAACAGAATATTTTTCAAAAAAAAATTATAGATTGCTGATTTCATAAGGGTAGAATTTATTCGCATTAAAAAAAAAAACTTAAAAATTTCACATTTTCACATTTTTTAATGATTTTTTTGTCTACTAATAAATTAACTTTTTTTTTTGAACTCCTGAACCAATTGGACTTTGTATGGCGTCATACCAAGGTCTTTATGTAAAATTCGTCTCAATGATGTCTCCGAAATGTTCAATTGTTGAGAACGACGGTGAATTGATGTTAATGGCGCTTCACACACACTTTCTGCCACAGCAGCAATATTCGGTGTACGCACTGTTTTTGGCTTTTTCGATGAGGATGCCAGTTTCTTTCACTTTTTTCACAAGATAACGAACATACGGACCATATTCGTTCAGCGGAAGGATAATATCAATTATCTGTCAAATCAGACACGAGCTAAATGTTACCATTCACGAAATAAGCACTAGTTGAAAAAAAAACGTTAGATGGCGGACCCTTTATTTTGTAAATATTTTTGCCGATTATAGCAGATTATTTTATTAATTTCAATCAACTAAAATTTTGCTTAAATATAACTAAATATATGTAAATTTCACAGATTTATTTTCGCTATTCTTATATTACTAATATTTAGAATAAAAAAATTTACTAATTTTACCAGTTATTTTTGCAAGCTAATTTTTAACTCAATTTTAGTAGCTTTGTTTGCTATTTTATCTATGAGTGTAATTATTTTAGCGGATTCACATTTTGCTACTGTTTTTTCTGTTCAAAATACAACTCTGAAAATATCGAGTAGTTACTTTTAAGTATCGAGTATGCAAAATAAGTGCAAATACTCGATACTCGAAAATCACTACTCATTTTTTACCAGAACTAGTATTGGAGATTTTTAGAAAAATTATTTAGTGTTCTTTTAAATATATCTAGGTATAAATGGTATCTAAAGTACACTGAAAAAATTATTGTCAATAAAATTTCACTAAAACCTTTGTTTATTTTAACTCGCTTTCAATTAAAACTTTAATAATATCTGTTAAATGTTTAATTGAAAAGGAATGTGCACCAAACAAAAAATCACAAAATTTAAAAAACCACAAAATAAAATTATTCAATTCAACTCAAAAATCAATTAAATTCAAATCTCTAAAATTTAAAGAAAAACGCCAAAATACAAAAAATATGCGAAATTGAAAAAAAAAAAATTCCCAAAATTAAAAAAAAAAAATATATCAAAAATTTAAATCTTCAAAAAATTTAAAAAACTGACACATTATAGCTAAAATTTAAAAAATTGGCAAAAAACTAAAATTAAATGTAAAAAAAAGCAAAATGAAAAATGTTTTTTACACATGGACGTTTAAAATTTTTCTTAGACGTTTTAAATTTTACTTAGGCAATTTTTGTTTAGATTTTGTCTATTTTGTTTTTTTTTATGTTAACGATATTTCAATTTTGACAGTTTTTTATAATTGTTTTGTTTAAATGAAATTTTTAAATTGAAAAGATATTTTTAATCTTGACGAATTTATTAAAACTATTGTCGATTTTTTCCCCCAATTTAGCTTGTCAAAGATTTTTTTATTTTGGCGATTTTTTCATATTTAAGCTATTCTTTTCAATTTTTGTGATTTTTAAAGCTTTGCCATTTTTAAATTTCAGCTATTTTTGTAATTTGTTTCCATTTTTTTTATCGATTTTTTTTTGCAAATTTGATTAAATTTTGCAATTCTAGCGAATTGTTGGTTAAACATTTTAAATTTGACGATTTTTTAAATTTTAGCATTTTTGCGATTATTTTAAATATTAACGATTTTTTTTTAATTTTGCGAATTTTAGCCATCGAGTTTTCAAACTATTAGCGATTTATTTCCAAATTATCTTTTTTCTAAAGTCGGCGATATTTTGTATTTTGAAGATTTTTTAAAATTTTTCTTAATATTGCCGATTTTTTTAATTGTTAGCTATTTTTTTCGTCTTCTTCCCAATTTTTTAAATTTAATTAAATTTGTTCAGTTCTAGTGAAACTAAATCGAGTGTTTTTTTTTTTTAATTTTGACGGTTTTATCAATCTTGGCGATTTTTATATATTTTTTTCAAAATATTACTTATTTATTTTTTTTATTTATACCAATTTTAGCGATTTGACGATTTTTTCGAATTATTGAATATGTTTTTCCGATTTTGGCTATTTTCAATGTCGGCGACTTTTTCTATTTTGACGATTTTTTCATTTTGAGGATTCTTTTAAGTTTTGTTGATTTTTTAAACTTTGGGATTTTCTTAATTTTGGAGATTTTTTCAATTTTAGTGATTTTTTTCTAAATTTTTTGGCGATTTTTTTCAATTTTAATTAAGTTTTTAATAGTATCTACTAAAAGTTTGTTTAAAATGATAAACAACATTTAAGTAAATGTTTAATAGATATGATTAAAATCTTGATTGAAACTAAATAAATAGTTAAATAGTCAATTAAATAGTTACAAATTATTTTAATTGATGCTACAACTTTTTTAATAGGACCGAATTCAATTAAACTTTGAATTTAATTAACAAATTTTTAACTGAAACTCGATTTTAGTTTTTTTTCTTTGTAATATCAAAATTATTGCAGTTTGCCCCACTGTAACTTGATGTGTAAAAACAAAAAAATAACAAAAGGCAACATTTTTATAATCATCGATTCGTGTTATAAAAAATTGTGCGACAAATGTTTCCAATGGGTTTTTTGTGTTTTTTTTTTTTAAACAAATAATCTTAGCATTTTACTCTGACATATTTTTATGCTTCGAAAATTTTCTTTATTCCTTAGATTTTGTCAATGTAATATTTTATTTTGAATAGTATTGGGATAAAAGGATACAACAAAAAAGTATTTTAATGATTTGAAATATTTTTGAGACACGTGTGTTGTATTAACTTACAATAAGTTGAGAGGATTTATATAAAACTTTGTAGTGGTAGTTTTCAAATTTTTAGTTAAATGTTTGTGTATGCCATGTTACGAGGGCGGTCCCAAAATTAGCCGACCTAACAAAGAAAACACAACAAAGTTGGGAAAAATTTAGTTTATTTCTTAACATAATATCCTTTAATTTAATTTTATCTTGCTGATTTAATCATTAATATTTGAAATAATTAAAAATTTTATTAAATTATTATTTAAAAACTTGATAAAAATAAATTTAAACTTTTAAATTTAAGCAACATGATTTCATTTGCTCGTTGCGAGTTTACGAACAAATAAAAAAAAGCAAATTGACCGACACTGAATAGTATGGACCCCCCGGGTGAAGCAATTTAAACATTAATTCATTGATTTTGGTCATCGTAATAGTGGATGTGTGAACTGTTTGTTTTAGTTGTATTGTGAGCAAACGCGTTACCCATCTTGCGCACATCTTTATCATCCCCAAATTTTCGGTCAATATGCGAAGTGTATCACTTTTTGAAATGCCTATCATTTCAGTCAGCTCAACCACCTTCAGTCGATGATCATCCAATACCATTTTGTGAATTTTCGTAACCGTTTAGGGCGTGGACACCACTATTGGTAGACCACTAATGTGTTCGTATTTTAAAGTCATAATCGAAGAAGCAGACTCCGTCAGAGTAGAATCTAGCTCGGCTTTATTGTTGGTTAAACTGAGATCTTTCAAATGAAAGTATTGAATTACATAACGGTGACCAATTTATTCCATGTTTACAAACTCACTGAAACCGCTTATTTTTGATGGCTGCAAAAAATACTTAACAACTTATCGCCTTGAAACTTAAAACATATGTTTAATAAGGTTGCCACTTTTTACCAAAGTAATTTTTTTCAAACTACTGCCGGCATGTCTTCTAATTTTGGGACCGCCCTCGCATGCTTCACATCAGGCACGTAGCTAGGGGGGGGCTTGGGGGCTAGAGCCCCCCCCCGAAATGATTTGACAAATTTAAAAACTTAATACAATTCGTTAGAAAGTAACAATGTTATTGATAAATTTAATATGAAAATATTTATTTTTGACTTGGATCAAGTAGGAAATAGTTTTATATGGTTCGAATCTTAAAATTTCGTAAGAAAACATCGCCTGCAAATGGGCGGCTATCATTGTTAGAGTTGATTTTCGACAAAAAGCAATAAATAAAATCATTTCATAAGAGATTTCGAAGTCTTTGACTTAAAATATAATCAAAAAGTTGTTTGAGACAATGCAAACTAAAAAAATAAATATGTCTACACAGAAAAAACTAAAATTGAGTTTTAATTAAAATATTTGTTGATTCAGCAAAAGTTTAACTGAATTCGGTCGTGTTGATGCAATTGTAGTAACAACTAAAATAATTTGTATCTATTTAATTAATATTATTTTCAATTACATATAGTTTTATTTACATCTATTAAGAATTTAATTGAATATTGTTTAATATTGGGAAAAATTACAAAATTTTAAAAAAATCACCAAAATTGTAAAAAAAAAAATCGCCAAAATTTAAAAAAATCGATACCATTTGAAAAAATTGCAAAATTTGAAGAAAAAAAATTGCCAAAATTTAAAAAAACCATCCTCAAAATTGCAAAATAAACTTCAAAATTCGAAAAAATTTAAAAAAAAATCACCAAAATTAAAGAAACGCGAATTTTCTACTTTAAAACGATTTTTAATTTGGCGACTTTTTAAAATTTTTGCATTTGTTTCAATGTTGTTATTTTACTTTATAAAAACTGAAAGTTTTTTATACCAATTCATTTTCAATTAAACAGTTAATTGAAAGTAAGTTTGAAATCGAACAAAATTTTAATTGAAATTTTTTGACAATGATTTTTTCTGTGTATTTTGACATAATCTTTTAAAATGGAGATACCACTAAGACTCAAAATTAAGATTACTTGTGCCGTAAAAGTCGTTACTTTACTTACAGTGCAATCTTTTATATAAATTTGGTTTGCTACTAACGCATCTGGTAACATAGTATTCAGTATGTTTTTACGATATATATTACGATATCTCATATTTTTTTTTAATTTTTTGAAACAAATTTAAACCTTAAACTTTGATCGATATGCATAATGTGTTAACGTGGTCCAATGTGACTCAAATTTTCTCAATTTTTTTTAGACTAAATGTAAACAAATTTCTATCGGCGCTCCTTGAAATGCGACATTTTAAAAATCAAGCAGCTAAACCAGTCTTTGTGTTATAACGATGTAGTTTTTTTTAGACATTTTAAAGGGTTTTTATTTAAAAAATTGATTAAAGACAATTTGAAAAGCGTTTGAAATTGTCCAAAATATAAATCAAAGTGAATTCGAAATACATAATTTAGTTTAAATAAGACCTATTTTATATTTTTTCTTTATTATTATTTCTTTCAGACTACAATCACGCTTGCGTGGAAAATTTACTATTTTTTTAATACAAGACATGAAGTATAGCCCCCAATCTTAAAAAAGTCGGATATATGAAAAAGGGGGAAAAATAGTGAATAATTTGTTAAAATAATTCAAATAAGTGGCAGCCGGGGTCCACGACATTGTGTCAAAATGGTTTTCAAAATTTGTGTTTCCTCGAGCATTTTAACGCTGTTTTTAAATAAGTCTAAATTTCCTAATTTTTAAACATATGTTCATACAAAGATTCACCACCAATTTAAAAATAGATACGTTTTTCATATATTTTTGCTGCTTTATCACCTATCCGAATTTCATCAATTTCAAAGGGAACCCATCGGAAAAGCTTCCTTGTAAGTATCAGGCAAATTGTATAGGGTTATTGTTTATTTTATGCTTTTAATTTGGTTTTTGGACGGTTATAAATCTTTAATTTCCCGAGTTAAAACTTTTGCATAAAATAATACATTATTTTATATACACTTATAAGGTTTTGTCTGCCAGTGCATTTAACCGGACATAATTATATAAATTCATACATAAAATTAATTTCGTATAAAAAATTTAATATGATGTCATATATAGTTGCGTATAATTGTATATTGCATTTAGAATACGCTAAAACTAATCCAATTAATAATTACGTTATATTTATATACCCAGACAATGCAAAATAATGTATATTTTGATATTATATCATATTTAAAAAAACACAATTTTATTTAAATAAAATTTCCAAATGCTATGGAATTTGTTACAAATTATAAAGTTGTAAACCTTTTGCAAGCGGCTAAAGTCTAAAAGGATAAATATATATTTCGAATTTTCATGACGTTTAAAAATCAAAAACTGGAAATTTATACCGCTATATAAAATTGTATTAAATTGTATCGCGTCATTATTCGGATGTTATTTAATTATTATGCCCATTTCTCGGATAAAATTGTATTAAGACTCATATTAAATTTCGTATGATTATATGAAGCATCATATTAATTTTAATCGGGTTATAAGAAGTTGAAACTTTTTTACTTTTTTTACATTTATCAAGTTTTAGCTACCCTAGACGTATACTTGCACATAAAACTATAAAGTAATTTTATTTTTCGCGGTTTTCAAAATGTTTTCCTCATAATCCTTTTTTTATTTAATTAAACTAAAAATTAATATTTAGCTAAAAATTTAACGTAATTAGACAATAACGATGCATATCTAACTTGAAGTACACAAACGTTTTCAAATTTGACGTGTTTCGCGGATTGTGATCAAACAGATTAAAACTTTGTTTCGCGATATAGACATCAAAATTCGCAAAATAATTAACACAATAAGTAAAAAATGAAAAAATGCATTTTAAGGAAATGCACTTTATGTGGGAGGTTTTTGTTTCAAAATGACCTGAGAAAGCGATTTCTATTATTAATACATGATTGCCCATCACGTGTAGGTAAAAATTTAGCAAAACTTTAGCAAAAAAAAAAAAAAAAAAAAAAGCTGTTACTCTAGTGTTTAAAAAAAAATATATAATCAATTTTAAAAATCGAAAAGCCCCCCCCCCGAAACAAATTCCTAGCTACGTGCCTGCTTCACATGGAAGGGTTTCGAACTTTCCGGATATATGCTGCACTAAGAAATTTTTGTAATTTATTCGCTTTTACAGCGCCCTCCAGTGGAAATATTGGAAAACAAAGTTGAAATTTTGACAAGATATAAATCGTAGACGGTTGAAGATATTTCAAAAATTTTAATTTTGTATAATTTTGTGAACAAATCTTTATTCAAAAATATATGAAAAATTATTTTATTTCAAGTTAACCGATTTTTTAAATTTTTTGTGGAACAATATCGTGGTTTTTAGCCGTTTTTTAGAATTGCCATAAAACGGCCATCCTGATGATATAATTTTAATAAGTTTTTTAATGAAAACCCTCTATTATTTTTGTTTAGAGAGAAAACGGCATAAATTTTGGAATATTTTAGACTTTGTGTATTTGAAAAGTTCATCGTTCGATCGGTCAGATTTTCGAAAATTATATACAATCAGTGTTGGCGGGCAATACCGATAAAATACCTTTATCGATTTAAAATAATTTCAACTGGGTATCGTTATCCCCAAAATACAGTTACCGAAATAATTGAAATACCGTTAAGCTTAAAATACCGTTACCGATATAACTGAAATACCAATATAATTAAAATACCGTTACCGAAATAATTAAAATGCCGTTATCGCTAAAATACCGTTAACGATGTGATTGAAATAGCGTTATCCTTAAAATACCGTTACCGAAATAATCTGACAAAATCAGAAAAAATAATCGCTGTAAATACCCTGCGGGAATTGAACCAGTCACTGGTATGGACACGTGACTAGATCTTTGTGTGTATGAACCTGTCCTAGTTTTGGTTCTGTTATATGAAAGTGACCGGTATTTTTAACATGGGCTTGTCATAGGTGGTGGCAATTGCTACCTTTAAAGCACATTGTGACGTGGGGAATAGCTTGGCGAAGGTTACCTACCACCGTAACGACTGAAATTAATAAGCTACAAGACAAGTTAGAAGTAGGCAGTGTTAAGGTAGGATAATTTTAGGAATTATGTGACATGCAACAGGACCAGTGGGAAAATAATTATAACGTATCTGGTGCAGGTGTACGTATCGGAGAACTGGAGAACAGTTTTTGATGGAAAACTAGTCACATATTAAGCGCAATGTGTGCTGTTACTGAGGTAGTTTGAATGTATTAGATTTGTGAAGTACCACTGCACTTTTATAGGGAGTACATGTCGCCGGGTATGCGAAAAGTAATTAGCAAATAACCTTTTACTTTTTATTCACCGAGCGTCGTATTATATACGAGTTGCTAAATTGTCCGTCCGGAACCAGTCACTAAACTTCCGCAAAACAGTGTTCACAAAACCTTCAAAAAGGCAGTCAATGGACTGAATCCTGTGGCACTAATTGCCATGTTTTCATCAACTGCTAACGGGATTGAACCTGTTCAATGACCAGTAAGAACTTCAACTGTAACGGCCCTAGTTGCGTCAGTACACTATGATGTTATGTTACTTTTTCTCCAGTTACATGATATACCTGATACCAACTTGTCAATGTTTTGTCACCATTACTATAGTCCTGTGATTGGTCATTTCACACAAATTAACACATTTTGGTAAATCACAATTTCGGTTTCACTAGTTTCGTGACGTGCAACCCAATCATATATCACAAAATCGTCACTTTGGATCAATCGACCCTTCATTTCCCGCAGAGTAGATATACATTTTTCCAAAGCTTGGTCATAAACTAGCTAGTCATTGCAATTCGGGCATAATGGGGCTAAAATTATCGATGTTCATTGACATTACCTGAATAACTAAAATAACGTTATCCCTTAAATAACGTTACCGAAATAATTAACTAAAAAACCGATACTGAAATAATTTAAATACGGCTAACGCTAACAAACCGTTACTGAAATAACTGAAATATCGTTATGTCGTTACCGAAATAAACAAAAATAGCGATACCCGCATCGAATCGGTTACCATCCATGTATAAAATCGATGAACTAATTTCTAACAGAGAAATACTTTTTCATATTTTTTATCAACATAACAATCAAAAATATGAAAGATTAGACTTATTCAAGTTTGTTATAATTTTATTAAAAATAAAAATTATGTTTTTTTCGACCTTTAATTGTGCAATGAAAATGAAAATTATTCAAGTTCGAGGCCATACTCTATATTTCACATTCCTGAAAGGGTCAAATAATAAATTTGAAAACAAAAAACTCTATAGATTATTTGTTAGGACAATATCCTAATGAAGAAATATAGAGTATGGCCTCGAACTTGAATAATTTTCATTTTCATTGATTAGACTTATTTTTATTTTTAAATAATTTTTGAAAAAAAAAGTTCCTTCAAAAAAGGCCAAAAATTAATTTTTTAAAATAATAATTTGGCAACTCTGTATAAAATTTTTAACAATTTTTTTATTCACGATTGTAGTAAAGATGTTTAGTAATTTTTAAGTTTTTAAATTACTTAATTATCTTCTGCTGTAAAAAAAATAAGGTGTTCTAAAGTAGTGGGTCGAAAAAGGAAGACAGTGTCAAAAATGAGTCATGGTAGACTCCACAGACCATCTGTTTATAAAGACGCAAATAGTGTTTCTCCAAAAAAGATTTAAATTAAATTATTTTGTTTTATTATTAAAAATAGTTATTATTAATTTTCTTTAAAAAATGTCTTCATCATGCATAGTTAAGTATCCCTGCAACAACTTTTTGTTCAAAATTATTTTTTTTTTTGCAGATCTGGATCTGAAAGAACAAATGACAAAATATTCTTAAAAAAAAAAATTTTTTGCTTAAAATTTAACTTCAATTTATATAATTTTAAGAGAAATCAAAATATGTAGTTAAATTATTTTCCCTTTAGAAAAACTTATTATATTGTGCTTGTAATGAAAAATAAAAATAAAATATATAAAAATTGTCCAGACTTGTAACTAGAAAATTTTATGTAATGACAATTTTGTAACCACAATGTCAACGTACCAACACAATTGTCTCAACACAAATTGAAACAATATAAAACCAAATGACTTTTCAATAAAAATTTAATATTAAATTTGATAATAAAATATTTTCAATGTAAAAATCCTTAACTTAAATAAAACAATTGTATAGATAAATTTTGCAAAGGAAACGGAAGTAGAGATAATCAATGAGAATCCAATTATAGTAATTCATTTAAAAAGATTTGTATGCAAAAAAAAAGTCTAATAATGCAATAAAAGGATGTCTAAGCATTTATAATTTATACATATTTAACCACAATTTTAAATTATAATAATAATTTAGAAATAAAAGCAAACATTTTTATTTAAACCACAAAAATGAAAGAAAGAAAGACAGAAATATGGTTGAATTGTACTGTACTATTAATTATGATGAGTTAGTGTGAATGTTTGGATAAAAGAACTCATTAAAAATATAAAAACAAAAACGACACAAACTACAGAAAAAATATTCTGCTATTTATGCTTTAGAAAAACTTAAAACAGTTGTGGTTAAAGAAAGAGCAACCCAGTAAGCAAGTCTCGTAATGGTTACACTTCGATTTGAGTAAATCGTGGATACCCCCCCCCCCCCCCAGTTTTATTGCACATGGTTCCAAATGGAAGAAATTGATTTTTTGTGAAAAGTTAACCCCGTGCCGAATTTGGCAGAAAATTGCCCATTTTTGAAAATTGTCCATTTTTAAAATCGGTTCCTTATATTGGTCCATAAAATATAAAGTAACGCAATTTTATTTTTTCGCGGTTATGAAGAAGGTTGCCGCATAATCCTCTTTTGTTTAATTACACTAAAAATTTATATTTAGCTAAAATTTTAACGTAATTAGACAATAACGATGCATATCCAACTTAAAGAACACTAACGTTTTCAAATTTGACGTGTTTCGCGGATTGGATAAAACAGATTAAAGCGTTGTATCGTGATATAGACATCAAAATTCGAAAAATAACGAACACAATACGTAAAAATTATTTAAAATATGCTGTGCAGTATTATTGGTCAACTTTAACATTAAAAAAAACTTGAAAAAAAATTCATTTTAAGGATATGCACTTTATACAGGAGGTTATTGTTTCAAAGTGACCTGAAAAAACGATTTCAATTATTAATAAAGGGTCCGCCATCTAACGTTTTTTTTTCAACTAGTGCTTATTTCGTGAATGGTAACACTTAGCTCATGTCTGATTTGACAGATAATTAGTTTTATCCTTCCGCTGAACGAATATGGTCCGTATGTTCGTTATCTTGTGAAAAAAGTGAAAGAAACTGGCATCCTCATCGATAAACCAAAGCGTGAAAAGCCAAAAACAGTGCGTACACCGAAGAATATTGCTGCTGTGGCAGAAAGGTGCGTGAAGCGCCATCAACATCAATTCACCGTCGTTCTCAACAATTGAACATTTCGGAGACATCATTGAGAGACATCATTTTGCATAAAGACCTTGGTACAAAGTCCAATTGGTTCAGGAGTTCAAAAAAAAAAAAGTTATTTGGCGGACCCTTTACATTATTGTCCGTTACGTGCAAATAGGTAAAAATTTAGCAACAAAAACTTGTATCCCTAGTGTGCACATATTTGTATAAGTTACCCCGGGTTACAAAAAAAAAAATACATAATCAAAATAAAAAATCGAAAAAGCAACCCTTCAACCACTCCACAGAAATAAATTCCTAGCTACGTGCCCGCATATCATCGTCTTGTATAACTTTTCATCTTACCACCATACTAATTCAACATTTAATTTAAGCTTTGACATACACTCCTACTTACCTCTGCTTAGTTTTCGCATCTGGCAGCACCTTTAGTAACAAATTATTTCAACTCGCGAAAATTTTATTAAAATTGTAGTGCTAATATAATAATCTTAATTTAACTATTTAAATTAACGAAATTTACATATTTTTTTAAATAAATTAATTAAACAAGTCTTAAATTTTGTTTTTAATATAAAAGTTTACGAATGCAAGTGATTTTAATGCAAATATTACACTAATAAGTTGAGGCTGCCCCCGGGGCCAAGTGGTGCGTCTTTTGTATTTGTTTTGTTAATTAAACGGTTTCATATATAAAAAAATACAATTTCTTTTAAATAATATTATAAAGTGTTTAAATGTCTATAATTAAATTAAAAAAAATTGGCTCCGGCAAAGGAAATTCATTGAAATTGAAGAATGGAGCCTTCGCTGGCCAAAGTATTGTGTTGTTGTTTATTGTGTTATTAGAACAAGTGCAAAGAAAAAAAGCAACAAATGACACCACTAGTATGGTGATTTGTTATTGTATTGTTAGTGGTTAACAAAATTACTAGTAATATTTATGTTGAATATGTTGAAATTATTATTCAATGACTTTTAAACAGAAGCAATGGAGGGTGCTTAAAGAATATGCATAGGTACACTGCAAAAAGTTTTAAGGTAATTTATATTTTATTGGTTTTAATGATCAAAATACTCTTAAACGCTTTTGTCTCGTTTAATATTATATCGCTCTTGTTATGTCAAATTGATCCAATTTTAAAATTATTAAAAATTATAAGGGAATGTTCGATAATATGGGCATAAGTCTGGTTTTCAGCTATATAATAAAGTGTGGAATATTTTAAATACATCAGCTTATAGGCCAAATTTTTTATTTTTAAAAAAACTGAAAAGCTATTTTTAGCCTAAATTAAAAGCGTATGAAACGAATAGAAAATGATATAAAATCGACAAAATTTGTATTAAAATTTAAATTTTGTTCATTAATTAACTATAAATTGAAAATTAAAAATCGTGTGCATTGAAACTTTTCAAATATTTCCTCTGATTATTTCTAAAATATTTTAATATACGATTAATAAATGATCGACAAGCCGATGGTGATTTTTTGAACTTAATTGGACACGATAAAAGTTTTGAATTATTTAGCAAATTAAGTTTTTTTTACAAGTTATAAGGTTACGCCGAATGTAACTTTACACATTTTCTCACATTTTTACAAATTTCGCGATACCCAGTAATGTGTTGTGGGTATACTAAAAGTGATTACTCTATATTTTCAAACAAAAAAATATATAAAAATGCCAGAAGGAAAAAAACCCTGATAGAAGAAAAAATCAAGAGTAAAATGTTTCCCAGCCAGCAAAATTTTGACTTTTTTGAGGGTTCTAATGCTATGAGTCGAAAATGAATGAAATAAAACACATATTTTTGAAGTTTTAAAAATTTTATTGTCAAAAATTATAATTTTTTTGGACAAAAATATGCGCATTCCAAAAAGAATCATAAAAGATACGAGAATTTAAAAAAAAAATATTAAATCCAATAAATGCCACAGATTTGACTTAGAAATGTAATTGAATTTGAATATTTTGTGAACAACTCAAATAAGTATATGACCCCGCTTTGGAATTAAAAAAGAAAATTTTTTTTCTATCTGACCTGGGGGTCCCAAAAATCGGATTGCGTAGAAACATTGGGTACTCAAATGAAATGAAATTTCCTCAGGATTTCATAAATGATATCTAGAGATATTTAAATTACGTTTTTAGTACAAAAATGGGGAAGGAGTTTTTTGTAGTTTTTAGAGCTTGTTTGCTGGCAGGGTTAAATAAAAACTTTAAAACTATTAATAACATGTTAAATTTTTAGTAATTTTTAAAGAAAATTAAAATAAGTTTTAAATATAAGAAACGTTTAAAGTTTTGAGTACAATCATCGAAATAAACCTGAAAAATTAGCTAAAATGACGTTGCCGAAAAAAATTTTAAAATGAGCAGATCTTTTTTGCTAAATATTTGTAAAATAGGAACAGCAAAAATAAATCTTTAGTTTTATTAAAGCTAAATTTTTGTACATTGAAAAAAACAAATAAATTTGCTTAAATCAGCAAAACTGTTGCTAAATATTAGCAAACAAAAAGCAGCAAACAAAATCTGTAATATCAACAAAAATTTTGCTTTATTTACCTTAAATTTAGTGGAATACAAATAACAGAATATTCTGCTGAAATCAAGAGAAATATTTGCTAAAAATTGTAAATAGCTGATTTCAAAAGCGTAAAAGAAAACTCTAACAAAAAACGTTGAAAATTTCAAATTTTTTTTGAGAAATTTTTATTCTATTAATAATAATAATGTAGCAGATAAATTTGCAACTTTCAATTAACTAAAATTTAGACATAATATAACTAAAATTTGGTAAATTTAACAGATTCATTTTTGCTGTTCTTATCTTTTTAAAGAAAATTAAAATAAGTTTTAAATATAAGAAACGTTTAAAGTTTTGAGTACAATCATCGAAATAAACCTGAAAAATTAGCTAAAATGACGTTGCCGAAAAAAATTTTAAAATGAGCAGATCTTTTTTGCTAAATATTTGTAAAATAGGAACAGCAAAAATAAATCTTTAGTTTTATTAAAGCTAAATTTTTGTACATTGAAAAAAACAAATAAATTTGCTTAAATCAGCAAAACTGTTGCTAAATATTAGCAAACAAAAAGCAGCAAACAAAATCTGTAATATCAACAAAAATTTTGCTTTATTTACCTTAAATTTAGTGGAATACAAATAACAGAATATTCTGCTGAAATCAAGAGAAATATTTGCTAAAAATTGTAAATAGCTGATTTCAAAAGCGTAAAAGAAAACTCTAACAAAAAACGTTGAAAATTTCAAATTTTTTTGAGAAATTTTTATTCTATTAATAATAATAATGTAGCAGATAAATTTGCAACTTTCAATTAACTAAAATTTAGACATAATATAACTAAAATTTGGTAAATTAAACAGATTCATTTTTGCTGTTCTATCTTTCTAATATTCAGCAATAAAAATTCTGCTGAATTCGGCAGTTTTACCTGTCAATGTCATTATGAATTAATTTAAAATATTGAGTAGTATCGGTTATGGAAAATATAAATAGCACTCGGCAACAGATTTCAGGTCGTTTCATCGCCGTTGTTTCGGATTTTTATTTCATGACATGTTAAATATCTAGTTTTTTAGTTTTAGACTCTTATGTAACATTTTTAAAAATTTTAACGCGTTTATTATGATTTTCATGTTATTTTCCGAATTTTAACATTATTTTTAAACGTTTTTGATACCTTTTTTTGGATTTTCGGCGTTTTTGACAAAGTTTTTATGATTTTTTTGGCAATTGTTTTACTCCGTTTTTCAATCTTTCCGGATATTTGTTTTTTTACGTTTTAAAGAGTTTTACGCCTTTTCATTTTGTCGTTCTACGTTTTTCATTTTTCGAATTGTTAATTTTTTGTTTATTTTTGAGCACTTTTTTCTATTCGTTATATGGTTGTTTTCGGCCAACGGCCCAAAATTGGGGTTAGCGTTAAGTAAAAAGACAAGTGTTAAAAATTTATATTACAATTTATTGAAGAGTTGTTTTCATTAAACAAGTTAGAAGCATCTAACCTCTGTTTTTAGTACATATTCATAAATTCACAAATTCTATGTTTTATTTTGACATTAAATTAAATACTTTTGTTTACAACTTTGGTTTAACCAACAAATTTAAACTGTTATAAAATAAATTAAGATTTTTATAGCGTTAATTTCGAATAAATTCATTGTAGTATACTTTAATCAAAATGTAATAATTTTCTAATCTTTTTGATTTAAATATAAAATTTTAAAATTGTTAGTTTTGGTGTATAAAATATATGTATTTTATAAAGGGTGTTTTATTAATTAATGCAGAGGAAATTTGTCAATCATATTTTGGATATAAATATGTATTACATCAATACAATAGTACACTTAATTGCCTTTCTCATTTTGTGTATAATTTTTACCCCAATTGTTTCCTTTTGGATTGATTCCTTTTTGGTTCTAAAATTTTTGTACCTTATACACAAAAGATGTAGGAACCCTAAAAAAGAACTTGTTTCATTTGTCACATTAGGAGTTCTTAATTTAGTTTTAGATATTTTTTAATCTAAAAAACTAAATTAAGTTTCAGCGTTTTTCCGTATTTGTTATTCAATGGTGCAAGTTATTAAATTCCATAAAATCTGCATTTTCATTATATCTGCATTTTCAGTTTTTTTTCTCGAAGAACTTATTTTTTAGGTAATTTCAAGAGAATTTTTTTAATAGAATAAAAAGTCCAAATGGAAATTAATTTGGTACAAATTATAAAGTTGTAAACTTTTTGCAAGTGGCTAAAGTCTAAAAGGATTAATAACATTGAAGCAAACCCCGTATTTGACAGAAATTATTTCTGCAAATATTTCGGATTTCAATGAAGTTTAAAAATCAAAAACCGGATACAACTATAGCTTATTTTATATATATTAGTATCAGTTCAGGTATAAATTTATACCGCTATATAATGTAATTTATTATCAAATTAAAACAAAACTAATTCAAACTTATGGGCTCATTTCTCGGATAAAACTATATTAGGACTCATATTAAATTTCGTATGATTAAATAAAGTATCATATTCATTTTTTTTTAATCGGGTTGTTAGTAGTGTCCGACCGAACAGTTCGGCCAGAAAATGCATTAGGTCTGTATTCGGTATTGTAAAGCATTATGGACAAATTTGGGTGATGGAAAAATGTTTATTGGGCTGATGAGATGCTATTTTGTGTGTCAAATTTGGAGAAAAGTCTCTAGTTAAGCAATGAATTCACTGTTCGGCCTCAGAAAGTTCGGCCAAATTGAAATAGTTCGGCGGCCGAACTTTTAACTTTATAGCTAAACTTCGGCTTTTCTCTTAAACTTTATATACAAAATCGAATTAAATCGGCTCAACAAACATGTTTCCAATACCAAAATTTGTCATCATTGCCTCTAGATATCAAAAAACCGACAAAATATAGTTTTTTGGCCGAACTGTTCGGTCGGACACTAGTTATTAGAAGTCGAAAGTTCCTGTTTGCAATAGGGTTTTAACTTTTGACGTTTTTTCGCAATTATCAAATTTTAGCTACGCTATCCTTATATTGGTCCTTAATAACACAGTGCAGCAATTTTTAAGGTCATCGTTTGGTTCCTCCTTCATACCCGTTTTTTTTTGAAGTGTATATCGAAACTAAAAAAAATCCGCAAAGGACTTGGACAGATTACATCGAAATTTTTTTTTTTTGAACACCCCTAAGTTTTTGCACCCAACATGATTTTTTTAAAAAAGGAAAATTTTTATGGAATCCATATCTTTGGCAAAGTTGTAGATCCAAACCAAAGCAAAAAATTCTCATATGGACCGACCCAAAAAAATTGCATCCACTGCATCAAAATTGCAAAAAATTGGGAAAAAATGCTATTTTTTTATGATTTTTTCATGATTTTGTCCTGAAATGGCTTAAATACTGGGAATTTAAGAAATCTTTCTTCAGCTAAATTATATCTAACAACAATATAAACAACTCTCTAGTACATGTCATCTTAATACGAACATTCCTTAACCCTAGAAAGCACATCTTTTTGCTCACACTTATTTTGCATAGCCAATGTTTGTCGTTTCGACAAAGAAAGACTATATATCTATTATCTTCGTGTTGCGGTTTTTAGGTGGAACTGGGTTTTTACAACACCTCATCTTCCTAAACAGGATTTTAAAATTGGATTTTAAAGTTTGGCTATTTCCATATTATCATAAAAAAAATAGCATTTTTTCCCAATTTTTTGCAATTTTGATGCAGTGGATGGAATTTTTTTGGGTCGGTCCATATGAGAATTTTTTTGCTTTGGTTTGGATCTACAACTTTGCCAAAGACATAAAAACAAAATTCCGAACGGTTTATGATATATGGACTCCATAAAAATTTTCCTTTTTTAAAAAAATCATGTTTGGGTGCAAAAACTTAGGGTGTCCAAAAAAAAAATTTCGATGTAATCTGCCCAAGTCCTTTGCGGATTTTTTTTAGTTTCGATATACACTTCAAAAAAAACCGGGTACGAAAGAGGAACCAATTATGTGTTGCACTGTGTAATATAAGGTAACGCAATTTTATTTTTTCGCGGCTATCAAAAAGGTTTCCGCATAATCCTCTTTTTGTTTAATTAAACTAAAAAATTATATTTAGCTAAAATTTTAACGTAAGTAGACAATAACGATGCATATCCAACTTAAAGGACACAAACGTTTTCAAATTTTACGTGTTTGTCGGATTTGGATAAAACAGATTAAAGCGCTGTCTCGCGATATAGACATAAAAATTCGCAAAATAACGAACGCAATACTTAAAAAGTTAATTAAAATATGTTGTGCTTAAAAAAAAATGTATTTTAAGGAAATGCGCTTTATGCGGGAGGTTTATGTTTCAAAATAGCCTGAAAAAGCGATTTCTATTATTAATAGAGTATTGCCCATTACGTGCTGATAGGTAAAAATTTAGCAAAAAAAAGTTCTAACTCTAGTGTGCACTTATTTTTATAAGTTTCACCGGGTTACAAAAAAAAAAAAAAAAATAGGTAAATAAAGAAAAAGAAAAAAAAAGCAGAAAAGGAAACTGGTGCCATTTTTGACCCCCTCGCTTTTAATTCTTAAAAATAATATTGTTACAATAAGGAATTTCGGCTTACCGAATGACTTCTTTTAGATTTTCATTAAATTTGGATAAAGGATACTAAACTAACGATGTTTACTATTCTGTCTCCAAATTTAATGAAAATCTGAAAGAAGTCATTCGGTAAATTTTCTAATTTTTATCAAAAAAGTCTTACACTCTTGTACTCATAACATTATTTACATACCATGGGTCTTTTTTAGTCGCCAGGCTACTAACGGTGAAAGAATTTTCTAATAAAAGAAAAGATATTTGTAGTTTAATCAAATTAAAATTGATATTTTTTCAAAAACTTAGGCAAACTTTGATGAAAATAATTAAATATTGTTCAAGTTTTGACAAAATTATTATATTTGTCAAATGTTCTGGAAAGAAGACGCTTCACACATAAACACGAATTAACATTTTTTCAATTTATTTTGGATTTCTTTAATTTCAACTATTATATATATATAAAGCAAACTCAAAATTAGGCATTTTAAAAATATCTTTAAAATTAATAAAAACACGTTTTTGAAAAATAGTGGGTCATTGTTGATTCCAGGCTAAAGTCGATTAATGATATCCTATGAAGTCAGAATTCCATATCTAAATAATTTTGAGTAAATTAAATGAATAAATGAAATAAAATTTAATTTTTCAATATTTCCAATTTTGGGAATTTTTAATCAAAATACACTTTTTTTTCAAAAACGTTCCATTTTTCGGCCAATTTTTGGCAAGGTTAACAAAACAAAATCGATTTCTTCCATTTTGAACCATTCGGAATACAACTTGGGGGTGTAATGACAAATCAATTTTTAAGGATACGCTAATGAATATATTTAAAAAGCTTAACACATCTCTTGCCAAACACAATCCGAATTTTAAAAATCTATTAAAAAATGCCTAACAAGGAAACTACACAGTAGTGCAGCCGCAGATCTTAATCAAACTTGCATATGTTGCAGAGGACAAACAATTATTAGTTTGGTCCTCTCGGGAATCGAACACTGGTTGCCAGATTGCCAGTCGAGAGCTCTACCCGCTGAGTTAACGAGACACATAATACTTGATAGTTTAAAACGTAACTGCTGACTAACCGTTGGTTGTGCTAGTTTTCCAGCACTGGCATAACGTTTGTTGGAAGTAACTTGCCAACGCTGGAAAGTAAAATAAAAAGTTAGTTTAAAAACATATTTTTTTACAAACATAATATGTTAATATGGAAAAAATATTCATGATCCTTAACCGAACTAACCAACATCTCACACACAATTTATAGATCAACAATAAAAATTCACTATTAACCCACTCACAAGGTACAGTGCAAAAAATTCGCTTAATATATATGCTCGACATATGTTTAAAAACGAAGAAAAATCTTCAATGTTTAATATTCTTTCACTTACAATGTAAAGGATAAAATATGATGACATTTGAAAATAACTGCCAATCAAATTTTCAACTTAATTAGTTGAACTGGCAACTGTGGTAATAATTAACAGAACTAAACATAGCTTTATAGAAAATAAGTTCGCAGTAAATTTCGTCATACTCAACAAACTAAGTCACGTTACGTTTTTAACTTAACTAGTTGAGTTAAATAGATGATGTTTACCATTTAGCACTTTAAGGCACGAAGAATGTTGATGAAGGCCGTTGTGGGCTAGAAAGTTAACTCCGTTCATGCAGTTGTCAAATAACTTTTTTTCTAAGTGTTTTTTCTGTTAATTAAAGTAAATTATCACAAATAAAATTATAATTTTTCTGTTAATATGGAAAAAATATTCAATGATCTTTAACCGAACTAACCAACATCCCACACACAATTTATAGATCAACAATGAAAATTCACTATAAAAAATTAATATTTTACTATTTTTGTTTAACAAAGTGTTGTAAATTTTTTAAAAATCAATGCTTTTAAAAGCATTTTTTACTAACGTTGGCAAAAGCATTAGAAATCAGGACTTTGCTAGTGCTTTAAATTTTTTACGGTTGTGAATTTTATAAATGAAGTACTGCAAAAAACAATTTCCCAACGTTGGGGGAGCTTTGTAAATAACGGCTTCGCCAGTGCTTTTAAATGAATTTCTGTTAATGCTACTAAAAATAAAGTGCTTTACCAGTGCTTTATTTTTCTGACCATCGGCAATTTCTGGCTGGGTAGGCAAGTTGGGGTTTAATGAAAGGTATTTGAAGACGCATTCACCGTTTCACATGTCCGTTAGAACGGCATTTTTTTAATTTTAGATTTTTATCAATTATTGTTGCGATAATTGTAGAAACTATGTCTAGGTTATGCCGAATATCAAAAAAAAAAGAATCGGGGCTAACGGTTTTTCGAGAATTGCCATTTATTTTTACTAAAAATGTAGTTTCTTCCCCCATTCTACAATTTTTTTTAATATGATCCTAAATTTTTTTATATTTGCGCTAGCAAAGTAGATAAAATTACTTTTTATTTGAGCATAATTATGTCAATATTAGTTGATGGATAACTTGTAAATTTACCTACAAATATCTCGAAAATACAGATAATTTACACAGTAATTTACTGCAGTAAAATTGTTATGCTTTTAAATTTTATTAACATGATTATTGAAGGAATATGTACTTTAATTCTTGATTTTCATTAATTAATGTTTTGATTGTTGTAGCAAATTTAAGAAAAATCGCCTTTGGCGACCTGCCCCCCAAAGCCTATGGAATAAATATTACAATTAATTTTAAAATATATTTGTGATACATTTCCTCTAATTTCGGGCATAATTATGATAAAATGAAAGCATGTTGATAATTTTAAAAATATTTCGAGAATAGATTAAAAAGACGCCATTTTTAGTCAAAATCAAAAATCAAAAAAAAAAAAGACTAACGTTTTGATTTAAAAAATTTCCAATTATTCGTGTTATTAAAGTAATTTAATTTTCAAAATCAAAAACTTAGATAGCAGAATGCCACGGATTAAAGCTATCCGATTTTTCTCAAATTTGCACCAAATAGATTTTTGGCAGAATACTACAATAATCTGAACAATAAATTGAAATTTTCAAAAAAAGTTTTTCATTTGTTGTCATTTTGTACCTTTGCAATTCTAGACTTAAAATATAAAATTAATTAAAAATCCTGCTGTTTTAAAAAAGAAGTTACACTAAAACAACCAAATTCAAAATTCATCAAAAAATAGCATATAAACCACACAACACTTTGTTTTTGACAGACTTCAAGATAACATTTCTGCTTAAACCACCAGTCGTTTTGACTGGTTTTGGGTAGAGTAGGTATACAAAAATGTCGATCATTCTAGTGTTAAAGGGTTAATATTTGAGAAAAAGGCATCAATAAAAGGAATACGAAATCCTTACAAATCCTATTTGAAACAAAAAATCTTAATTTTTTTTTATTTGTTAATTTAACCAAGAAAAATGGTCTACGAACCATGGTGCATTGAGACTAACGGCGATAAAGCTAAATTTGTTTTACAGTATAATTTAGTCCCAAATTGTTAATTCTTCTACATTGATTACTTGTGTATTTTACAAAATTTTACAACTATTCTCCTAACCCCAGCTGTATTTTTCTATGGTCACAGTGTGATTCTATGTAATTGTATGAAATTCTTTATTTCTTTCATTGATTCGAGTAGATTTCGTTTTCAGTTTTTTTTTTTTTATTCTTCATGAGTATTTATTCAGGCATAAATTGATGCTCCTTTCTTTACAATTTTTGCATCTTTTTTTTTCCAATTTGGTTGCCAGTTTGTCTGTATAATATCTGTCTAGTAGTATATATTCATATACGATTGTCTTTTGCATCA
>CM037853.1:207481687-207534734 GCA_021234595.1 Delia radicum
AAAAAATTTCTCAAAGACATGAACCCAACTTTGCAGTCCGTATTATCATCATGTTAACTAAGATATGCTTTTGGACATACAAATGATCTGAAAACTTGGTCATCTATATGTGTCTAATTAAAAAATAAGATATAATTTGATAAATTTAAATAACAAATATGCAGGTGCTTGTGCAAATTTAAATGTAACTGACACTAATAGAAAACATATGATTTTCTATTGTTGATTTACTTGAATAAACGTCACTACATTGCTAGATCTGTCAAAAAAACAGAGTAGTATTTGGAAGATGACAAAGCCAATTGTGATAATATTTGTTGTTGTTTTTGTTTTTTCTTTGATATTTTAAATTTTGAATCTCGTTCCTAGACGAGGACAAGAAATTCTCATTGAGTTTCTGATTCAACATAACAAATATCTCTAGAAATTCTAATAACAAAGTCCCCAGAGATTTCCTTGGGCAGGAATGAAATCCGGATAGGGACACGCCTACAGCAGATTGTTTTTCACAATTGTTAAATAAGTTTTGGACTTTAGCACATTTAATTACTATTGATACAATTTTATTTTAGTTTTATTCATATCACTGACATTAATTATATCTAATTAAATATAAATAGCTCTGGGCCGAATTACGGCATCGTGATCGAGTGAAATCGTTCGAAACTGTTTTTTGAATGAGTAACTATAAAAATACTAATAATGAAAACACAAAGTTTTTAATTTATTTCTAATCAAGGCCGAACTACAACATCCCTGATCAAAAAATTTTCGTCAAAATGTTTTTACTTTCGAAAATAGAAAATTAATTTCGATCGAAAATACGATCACGAATGCCGTAATTCGGCCCCTGATTTGATATATATTTTAGACGGATAGTAGGTATGCTTTTTGTTACTTGATGTATTGATGCTTAAAGTATTTAAGTTGAAAATTCAAATTTCTAGAATCACCAATTTTAAAGCCCAAACTAAAAAAAAAACAACGAAATGTTTAAAAATTAACAAGAAAAAATGTTGGTGTTTCAAAAACATATAACTAAGACTTAGTTTTTATAAGAGAAAACCACTTAGTTACTAAGTGGTGTTTTCTCTTATAAATGTACCAGTTTTTTATTTGATATTATATAAAAGAAATCTCTTGACAACGATGTTGTTATGAAATTAATGTGGTTATATGCAAGTCTTATAAAGGGTCCGTCAAATAACTTTTTTTTTTTTTGAACTCCTGAACCAATTGGACTTTGTATGGCGTCATACCAAGGTCTTTATGCAAAATTCGTCTCAATGATGTGGTCCGAAATGTTCAATTGTTGAGAACGACGGTGAATTAATGTTGATGGAGCTTCACGCACACTTTCTGCCACAGCAGCAATATTCTCGTGTGTACGCACTGTTTTTGGCTTCTCACGCTTTGGTTTATCGATGAGGATGCCAGTTTCTTTCACTTTTTTCACAAGCTAACGAACATACGGACCAGATTCGTTCAGCGGAAGGATAAAACTAATTATCTGTCAAATCAGACATGAGCTAAGTGTTACCATTCACGAAATAAGCACTAGTTGAAAAAAACGTTTGATGGCGGACCCTTTATTATGTTAAGTCTTATATGTAAAGTCTTAACTTGCAGATGAAATCCATTTGATATTGAACTTTACCAAAATATGTATAGTATTGTACATATAAAAGCATGTTTACAATTATAAGAAAAATTGTTTCAGTATGAGTCATATATAGTTTATAAGACTTTGCATGGAACCATATATAACCAACTCGATGATTACATATATTGGATTATTATTATATGGCTTTTGTAGTTATATATGGAGTAAGATTAGGAGACATATAATATATCAAGAACCATATACAAATTTTCTCAATAAAAATTATCAGATGTAATTTGTATATAATGATATAAGCCGTAATGTGACTCCATTGAAAGTCAGATAGACTTAATCGTATTATATATAGACTAAAAATATCTATTTTTACCCGGGTGTAGCTAAAATTTTTTATTATAAAACATTCATTTGGCGCATTTATGACCAATTTAATTTAACCCCGCCTGGAGTCAGGCTTGCCGGTTAGATGGTGACCATATTTCTTTTTAATGAGAGTGAATAAAATTTCAGTCATTACTTTTGATGTAAAAATAAATGTATAAAATAATTATTTTCACAACATTTGCAGTAAGTTTATGTATTTTCAATAATTTTTTATCAGCTAATATCAATTCTTAATATGTATTCTTTTTAAATAAACTTTTGTAAACATATTTTTTTTGCAATGGAGTTTCAACCATAATTTTGATTATATTCATAAACTACCCAGCAAAATTTTTTAAAACATATTACCTCTGAACCTGTTCTAGAAACAACTTCTTTTACCACCGGTTACATGGAACCGGTTCTAGAACAGGTTCCAGGGAGTCAAAATGTAAGGTGTCACTGTCCCAGAACGAGTTATATAACTGGTTCGAGAACCGGTTCTAAAGCAACCTGTTCTTGTTTGGAGGTAAAGTACCTATTGCAAATAGGACAAACCCCATATACAAAGAACCAGTTGCACAACCGAAATTAGAACCTGTTATATAATACAGTATAAGGTTGTTCTGCAACCAGTATTTGGATTTTACTATTTTACTGGGTAGTTTTATCACATCAAGTACACTGAGAGAATTATCTGTATGATATTATTAAATTTTTGCATAAATTCAATGAAATTGCTCTGAAACTTGTCAACTGAAACTTTTTATTAAGCTAATAGTATCATTTTATTAATTAAAGGTTCCATGCACTCAATGAAGAAGTTTCATTAAAAACTGGTTTCATAAGCATTATGAAGCTTTTCATTAATTTTAAGAATATTTTCATTTATTTTGTGACGTAAATTTTTATTGGTTTACTGAAAAATTTCATTATTTTTGTCCAACAAAATTATTTGTATTGTTAAAATTTAAAATTGTTATAATTTGTTGATGATATATTTGATATTTTGTACATAAATTATATCGAGTTCCGTTTTAGTTTCTAATTTTTACATTAATTAATATGGGTAATTAAAAAGATTATTTATAGTTGTTCATTTTAAATCACTGCATATTATGTTTATTTGTTTGAGTTAAATATTTTATATATATTTTTTTAAACACTTTTTTTTTTAAATCACATTTTTTTTTAATTTAATATTAATATACCTATTCCGCTAAATATTTGTTTCATTTTTGCCAAAAAATTAAATACTAATGAAAGTTTTATAAAATATCTAATATTTATAGATTCACATCCATATTAAAATTCACTTTCAATTTTATTTTGTTAAATATTTTAATTATTTAAAAAAATGTATGCATAAATTTTGCTACTGATTATGCTAAATATTTATACATTTATTAAAACTTTTATAACTTTAACTATATTTTATTTATAAACATATTTTTTTATAGCAGGGGGTTATTAATAACTGACCATTTTTTTCTTTTTAAAAGATAGATAAAAATGTAAAAAAGAAATGAAATGAGAAAGGTTAATGAACTAACGTAAAGGTAAAATCTATCTTTTGCTAGAAATATTAAAATAATTTCTGTACAAGAATTTGGGTAATGACTCAAAACCTTATTTTAAATACAGGGAATTCAGAAAAAAATTTCCCTAACTCAGTAGTGATTTGTTGTTTTTTGTTAAAGCAACATGTAAAGTTCAAATTATTTTATAAAATATAAAGGGGGGATTATACACTGCGTTGCAAAACTATAATTACACATTAATTTCACTAAATTTCGTATGTTAAAAAAAAGTAGAATTGTTTTAATCGGCATAAATGTAAAATTAATAAAAACAAATTCATTTATTTTTTATTTTACTGTTTAAAAAGGAATAACAAAATCAATTAGTGTTTCATAACACTAAATACACTAACTTAACCCTTAAATGCGCTCTGTATCTTTAAAGATACAACCATTAAAAAAAATGCCTTTCGCTTATATTTTGAGCTTAATTAAAATGAAAACTTCACTAGTGTGTTAAGAAAACCAAAGCGCTCTTTAATAAAATACATTATTTTTTAATACATATAAATAAATTGCGCCTTTTTATTACCATGAAAATCGAAAAAATTAAAATGTGCGAAATTAATTAAAAACTCAAAAAATGTATCGAAAAAAGGCAACAATAATTTTAGAAAGTTTAAATAAAATACATAGGTATTTAGAGCAAATGTAAGCTTTCCAATGATATATATATATATTTTTTTGTCACTAAATCACTTAATTGTTGTGTGCAATTTAAAATTTTGGAAATTTTGGTGTTTTGGTCATAAAAAGCGTAATTTTTTTTTTTTGAAAATGGTGGTACGCAGTTTTTGTTTACTTAGAATTTTCAACTATAAAAACACATTTTTATTCAAATCAACGCTCTTGGGCATTTAAGGGTTAATATGAGAATATCGTGGTTCCTTAAGTAGGTTTCTGACATTGGTGTTAAAACTACCTATACCATCAAGGTTTAACTTTTTCTCATCAGAAAAAAATCACCTTTAAAAGAAATTTGTTTAAACAGTCCTACCCACAAGTGCGATTATTGCCTTACCTTTCTCCAGTTAGTTTGTAAATTCCTTTTAGCGAATTCAAGTCGAGCAGTTTTGTGGCGGTTTAATAACTTTGGTACAGATATAGCTTTTGGAGAGTACTTCTCTGGGAATACTTTAAGAGCCTGCTAATGGTTAATTTGGACACATTTACTTTAGATTCATCGATAATCTGATTGAAACTCTTTATTGAGTTTCTGGCAAAGTTATTTATTTTACGCCGGCCCGGATCAGAGCTTTTTTCGGGCCGCTTGTATTATTTTTACCATAAGTACTCGGAGTATTTGCAAAATTTGTGACAACCACATGTGAACGCTTTAATTTTCAAGCAATTTACCGAAAACTTAAGCCACTTTTTAAAATGGCTGATATGTGCCATTTTTCAAAGTAACTTAGATATGAGCCACGCGCCATTTTATTGCAAATTGATTAAAATTGCACAAAAAACAAAACTTATTCTTTAATTTTTATTTATTTGCTATTTTTCTTTGTTTACCGTCATATGCAGTGTTGCCAGGTTTGACGATTTATCGTCATTTTGACGATATTTAGTACCCAAAATAACTAAATGACGATTGGATTAGATTTTTTTCTCCCAAAATGACGATTTTTTTGACAAAAGTTTACTGTGTCAGCAAAATATATTTATTTGTTACCGGATCTATTTTTCGATTTATATTATTTTGTCAAAATGAAATCGAAATCTAACATTTATATTTATGATGTGAAATAAAATTTTGCAAAAATGCAAATACTAGAAAATTTAATTAGTGTAATATTTAGATGAAAATAAAAAAAAAAATTTAAATAAAAAAAACGGATTGCGTTTTTTGCCAACAACCAGACCTCGAATAAATACAACTTTAAAAGTTACTAAATAAGTTTTAAAATAAATCCGGTGCTTAACAAACAGGCCAACAATAAAAATAAAGTTTCCCAAAGTGAAACTTCAGATATTCACAATATATATTTGAAATAGAAAAAAAGCAGTAATAAATTTTTATTTAGAAATATTAAAAACGAACTCAAAATATAAAATAATCATCAAAACTTTTAGAATCTATTGTTACGCAGAGAGAATTTCTTGGACGAGTTTTAATGACATTTTTCACTAAACTGATGATGTTTTCTTCACAATGTGAATAGAAAATTTCTTAAACTTTATGAAAATGCTTCATAGTTCTAATGAAACTTTTAATAAATAAAACGAAATTGTTCATTAAATTATAATGAAAAACTGCCTTAATTTAATGAAAATTTTAAAAACTGCATTAATTTAATGACTAATTTTAATGGATGAGTTCCATTGACATTTCATAGATCTAATTCATTGATAACATGCACAGAATTCTATCACTGTATGTCATCAAATATAAAACGTTTTGAATTTAATCATAAATATTAATTCATTAATGGAAGTCCAGATTTAGGAATTAATGGAAATAACATTGTTAAAGAATTTCGAAATTTTTTAAAAGAATTTAATATGAAAATGAAAATTATTTAAGTTCGAGGCCATACTCCATATTTCTCTATTAGGATATTTTCCTAACAAATAATCTATAGAGTTTTTGTTTTCAAATTTATTAATTGACCACTTTCAGGAATGTGTTGATAGATCTATTTTGGGAATTTTCTAGGTCGAAAAAACATAATTTTTATTTTTAATAAAAATTATATCAAACTTATAATTTAATATTTAAAAATTTTGCTACTGAAATGTTGTTCCCAGAACTATGTAGAAGTGATTAACGTTTTAAAACCATGTGTCGTAAATCGTGTTATATTACAACGATAGCGTGTTAGCACTTGAAATGTAAATTACGCTATTGCCATTCATATTTTTATTAAAGCTTTATTCCACTTATAAATAATATTTTTTATTTTGACGATTTTTTAAAATATGACGATTTTCTCTGGAAAATTTTACGATTTTATGCTCAACAAACCTGGCAAAAGCGGTCATATGTAATTATAGTTATGAAGCACTAACAAAATATTATTAACAATTTTTCTCTTAAATCAATTAACTTATCTCTTAAATTTTACACGAGATCAGTTACAACACTCTTAAAAACAGTTACAAAACAGTCAATTAAAAAAAGAATTAAAATTCATATTTCAGAATAATAAAGTTATAAAGAAAAAAAAATTAACCCCTTCACTGCAGTGTACACATTTATTAAAAAATATGATAATTAAATAAAAAATATAAAAATATATAAATATGATAAAAAAAAAAATCATTATATGCACAAACTGTTCATCAGGGGAATCAATTCGGGATTATTGTGAACGAACTCCTATTTTTTAATCAGCATTTATCTCCGACAAAAGGGTCGTGTATTTTCTAAACTAGGAAAGCTAGAATCTGGAAATTTAGCACGTATATTTTTATCTATTCGAATGTTTTAGTGGTAAAAATGGACTAAAACGTTTCAAAACTTCGATTTTCGAACCCATTTTTTGTTGGGCAGGAGGAGCCATATATGTAAACCTTTCTAAATTAAGGATCCCTAACAGGAACCTGAATTCAAATAGAAATATATCCACAAACAAAAAGTCGGTAGTGAAAGGGTTAAAATCGTCGAGAAACGGCAATTTATCGTTCAAAAACATTATGAGCTACATGCAAATATTGAACAAGCAGAACTGGTAATAGGTATAAGTGAGGAGACAAGAAGAATTCCTGTTAGTTGGCTAGTCAATACAGTAATTTTTTCTCAAAACGTCTTCAACGCATTCACATCATACTCGGGATTTTAGCATTGATGCATTGTTTTTTTATATAAATGCCAATGCTTTGGCATTAGCATTTATCTGGAAAAATCAATGCTTCAATGCTTTCTCCCATGATTCACTTAGTATCCTACGACAACATTCAATATTTTTGTCATATCAAGTTTTACTAAAATCAGAAGAGCTAAAGTTGAAAATGTCGTTTTTTCAAGGCAAAACATTATTACAAAAATATTCTCTCGATTACAAACACAAAATGTCATAAATACATACTAAAAATAAACAAAAAACCATATAATGTCAAAAAAAAAAAAAAAACCATAATTCTCCCTAATGGCTTTACCTTGTATTTTTATGCCAGGATTTTTTATGTGCTCAATATTTTTAAAATGTCCCTAGAATATTATGATTTGTTAGGGGAAATATCTGCAGACTTTTTGTGTTTTGAACTCAATAACCTTTTTTAACTGGTTGTGTCTTTATAAAATGAATTATGAAACAGCCTGTGGAATAACGGTTTAGTTAAGACACGAACCTTAGCAGAAGTTGGAAAAATTTATTTAATAACAGTTCTGATTAATCATCCACCATTTTTTTGTGAAACGTTTTAACAGTTATGTTGTTATCTAAATAACTAAAACACAGTTTTAAGGAGGAGAACGCTTTCAGGCTGTTTTTGATCATAGCGTTAAAGTATGCCATTTATATGAAGCTTTCATAACAACTGCCCCTCTACAGGAATCAATTCAAACATATAAAAAATATTAATTTAGATTTCAAATACATTTTAGGTAAAATACACTTTAAACCTTAAAACTGTATTCATAAACGAATATTTGCTTAAAATACCTACTTAAACCTTTTATAAAAGTTAATATTCGTTTATGACTACAGTTTTAAGGCTAAAATTTGTGTTTTAAACTGAAATGTATTTGAAATGCTGTTTAATATTTATATGAATATGGGGGATTGCCCTAAGTGACTGCAACAAAAAATGTATTCAAATGAGCGTTAAACATTGAACAATTTTGTGCTCATTTGTAGTTTATTATTTATTATAAATTAATTAAATTTTGGAAAATGCTACACTCAGAAAATTAACGTTGCAGAAAAACTTATAAAATTTATTTTTTGCTAAATATTCGTAAGATAAGAACAGCAAAAATAAAACTGCTGCATTGACAAAATTAAAGTTGTATTCGAGCAAATTATTAGTTCATTGAAAATAACAAATTAATCTGCTGATTTCAGAAGGGCATATTTTTATTCGCATAAGCAAAAATATTTAGCATTTTTTTTTGCTGATTTTAGCAGATTAGTTTGTAACTTTCAATTAACTACAAATTAGCTCATATACATATTACTAAAATTTTGTATATTTAATAAATCTATTTTGTTATTCTCATCTTACTAATATTTAGCAAAGCAAAAAAAAAAAAAATTGCTAAATTTAGCAGTTTTTACTGCAACGTAATTTTGAACTTATTTTTAGTAGTTGAATAAATGTTTACTAACTATATATTTTTAAATATTTATATCACATTCTGAGGTCTTAGTGTTATAGACAACTCAATTTATCTAAAAATCGGGCACATTTTTTTTTATATATTCCACTTATAAAAAATCTTTACACGTTTTTCTATCGATCCGGAAAGTTTTGGCTTTCGTTTAGTGAAAATATTCGCTGAATATTATCCATTATAAATTTTCAATAAAAGTTCGAAAATTTGTTAGTTAGATCTACAGTGCGTATAAGTATTGAATGTTACTCATACAATATATTGTTCGTAAATTGTGGAAAAAATTAGTTAGTATTACTAAAATTTAGTCAAATTTTAGCGAACCTTTAATGGAATTCGATTCGCTGAAATTAAGCAATATTTTTTACTACATAATTACACTTAAATAAAAAAGTTAGCAAGTAGAAACATTTTTACTAAGTTTTAGTACAAAATCATTTTTAGGTGAAGTTTTTTTCTATTCTCTATTTATATTTTGATTGAATTTTTGAACCTAATTTTTCAACCTGAGTTGCTAAATTTGTAAGGCAATGTTCGCTAAAGTGTACCTTTTTTTATTTTATTTAAATCTCTGCACTGAGAGATCTGCATGATATAAATGAATTTTTGCATTAGATCTATGAATTGTCACTGGAACTCGTCCATTGGAACTTTTCATTAAATTAATGCAGTTTTTCATAAAATTTAGTAAAAAATTTAATTTATTTATTAAAAATTTCATACGACTAATGAACAAGTTTCATTAAAACTATGAAGCTTTTTCATAAATTTTCATAAATTTTTCATTCACATTGTGAAGAAAACTTCATTAGTTTAGTGAAACATTTTTATTAAAACTCGTCTAAGAAATTTTCTGTGTGTATTTTAAAAAAGTTTCGACGCAACACAAAGTGATATTTTTTGATAACATAACGGTACCGTGAAATAACTCCCAAATGAAATAAGTCCCAATGAAATAACTCCCAATGAAATAAGTCCCAAAAAAATGAAATGAGTCCCAATTTTAATAAATGAAATAACCTCCAAAGAAAAAATGAAATAAGCCCCAACATTTGGGAGTTATTTCATAGTAATAAAATAACTCCCAACAAAGAATGAAACAACTCCCAATAAAAAAAGTCCCAAACGCGCGGCGCGTGTATAATCGCACGCAGAAAAAACTTTATTTCGCGAAGCCGCCTGCCGCGTTCTACGGAGGAAAAAAACCCCTAAGAGCGGCCGAAGGCCGCCACACAGAAAAACTTGTTTCTACAAATTACTTGATGTCTTAAAAATATAAGATTTCAACGCATTCGACGTCTGATTTGAAAAACAAGTTCTTCTAGGTGGAGGCCTTCGGCCGCTCTTAGGGGTTTTTTTCCTCCGTAGAACGCGGCAGGCGACTTCGCGAAATAAAGTTTTTTCTGCGTGCGACACAAAAGAATCTTTAAAATTACTGATCTGTTTCCACACTGGAGTATAATGTCCATGGACCTTATGTCGTAACACGTTTTTCTTCGTAACACGTATAATATTTTCTTCCTCTAGCTTCCGAATTTTTTAAATAAATTTGATTTTCGACTTTTACGTATAACACTTTACTATTTCTTCTTTTGCCACTCATTATTTCAAATTCAAGATTTGCCATTATTTTTAATCACTTTAATACCGATCTTTACTTAACAAAATTCTAGCAAGAACTGCGTTCCTTTTGGCAAAATAACTAATTGTATTGCTATTATTTACTTTACGACAATTTTAAGAACCGTTACATCATAAAATTTACCAAATGTAAATTTAATAGAAATGAAATAACTCCCAACAAAAATGAAATAACTCCCAACGATAAAATCACATTTAAAAATGAAAATGAAATAAGTCCCAACAAAAGAGAAATAACTCCCAATGCCTAAAAGGAGTGAAATAACTCCCAACAAAACCTGGTTGGGAATTATTTCATTTGGGAATTATTTCATAATGAAATAATTTCTAACAGAAGATTGTGAAATAAGTCCTAACGCATTGGGAGTTATTTAATAATGAAATAAATCCCAATTTATATGGAAAATTTTTGGGAATTATTTCATTTTTTTTTGGGAGTTATTTCATTTGGGAGTTATTTCACGGTGCCTAACATAACAACAGGAAAACAAACGAACTTTAAAGAATTTTACAAGTCACATTTTTGCAAACGCTAAGAATTTTATTCACAATTTTAGTAAAACTATTTGATTCCATTAAAAATAATAAATAACAAAAAACTTGTCTATTTGTCTATTTTGGACAATTTTTTAACTTAACTTCATAACAAAAAAATATTTTTTATGTACCGCAATGGAAAAAGTTAACGTTATAATATGAGCACAGCATTCTGTTGTTATAACCAATGGAATGGTTAGTAAGAGCCTGTCATAGTATTTTTCTTCATACATTTGTGGAATAGCTCATACGTTTTTTGCAATTACTCGTCTGACCATAAAGTCTATGATGGACATTTTAATGTTAATTTTTTCTCTTATATCACTTCAATTTAAATTAAAGATTTCTGTCAATAATTTTGTGTCTTACATCTTTACAATTTATTTAACCTATTCATTTTTAAACATTTATGCCTTCAATTTTTTATTACAAAAAAAGAATATCTGCCATATTCAATATTGACTTAAGAAAATAAAAAAAAGTAAAAAAAACGGAAAGAAAGAGGGAAACAGAAAACTTATTGCTTAATGCAAATTTAAGATACTCTACATTATTAACTTATTTTTGACACAGTGTTCCTTTTTCGACCCAGTACTTTTAAGCAGCTAATTTTTGTTGGATAAAGATAATTAAGTGGTTAAAAAATCGTAAACTAATTCAACATCTTGAGTACAAGCGTGAATAAAAATATTGTGCAAAATTTGCATCCAGTGTTGCCAAATAGTTATTTAAAAAAAATTTTTGACCTTTTCAGATGGAACTTTTTTCAAAAATTATTTAAAAATATAACAAAGGCTAATCTTTTATATTTTTGATTGCTATGTTGATAATAAAAATCTGAAAATGTATTTCACTGCTAGAAATCTGACCGATCGGAAGATTAACTTTTAATGTACACAAAGTCTAAAATATTCCAAAATTTACTCCGTTTCCACTCAGAACATAAATAATGTATGAGGTTTTTTAAAATACTACTAAAATTATAAAAATTATATCGTCAGCGTTGCCATAATGACAATATTATAATATGGTCCAAAAACTCGATGCTTAAGCCGTCTAGAATTTATAGGCTCACAAAGTTTCAACTTTGGTTGCTAATATTTCCATCAAAGGGCGCTTTACAGCAAAAGAAATTATTGTACAGAAATTTCTTAATGAATCATGGTTGTATATATCTACAAAGTTTGGTTTAAAAATCTCCAGCAGGTCTATGACGTGCCAATAATGAGTTAATAGTGTCCGACCGATTAATCGGCCAAAAAACAATGTTTGCTCGGTTTTTTTGGTATTTGTAGAAAATATGAACACATTTTGATATTAAACACATATTTGTTGAGCCGTTTTAATTGTTGAGTAAAGAATTAAGGGAAAAAGCCGAAGTGTAGCTGTATTCATTGCTTAACTACGGACTTTTCTTTAAATTTTATACTCAAAATCGCATCAATAATCCCAATGAACATTTTCTCATACAAAAAATCCGACCAAATATCATTTTTGGCCGAGTATTCGGTCGGATTATTAACTACAGTTTAAGTTCTTTACGACCAAGATCCAGCAATACATACCCAGGAAAAAAATTACACATTCCAAAAAGAAGGTGTTGCCCACACTTGCTTACATATCTCATTGCCAAATTTAGTAACTGCAATACCAAACTCATTCCAACGATAGAATCAAAAAAGCAAGTAATATTGTAATAAATTCTTTAAATTTAAACCAGAAAGCATGAACTCAATAACAAAGTAAATATATTCTTAAAAGAAAATAACAATGTTATTAACTTATATGTATAACTTTTTGTACTCAAGAAGTAATCATATACTTTTTCTTAATAAAAGGACGTTATTGGAAGTAGTTCCTAATTTTGAAAAAAGAAGTTATGCAATGTTAAAGAATTTATCTCATATATTTTTTTTAAACAAATTTTATTTGCAGGAAAATAATACTAAAAACAGAAATTGCATGTTGCCTAAATTTTGTTAAACTGTGGTTAGGTATAAATTAGGGAAGCGCACGTGAGCAGAAACTTGTGAGTGGAAGTTGAAATTACTGACGTTATCGTGAGTGAGTGTAAAAAAAAATTTCGAGGGTTATTGTTCGTGAGTTATATTTTTGTTTTTCTATTTTGAATTGTTCTTTGTTTTTGAAAAATTTATATTTTCGTGGTTTATAGCTCCAAAATTATGACAAACCCATGTTATCATAACAATTCGATGTTTCCCTTTTTAGGATTTTATTTCCGTATCAGTTTAGATCGTTATATTTGAGTGACCTAGGAGAATCACGTGCGAGTAAAAGTTGAATTAACTTATGGAACTACTTCTTTTTTTTTAATGTAAGTACTTCTTATTTTTTCTAGGGAACTATTTATTTATTTTTTTGTGTAAGTACTTCGTAGTTTTACAATGGAACTATTTCTTTATTAAAAATGTATGTAGTTCTTAAAAATATAAAGTAAATGGTTCTTCGGTAAAAAAATAATCAATTCTAAGAATCAATTATTTTAGTCTCACGCCCTGTTAAAAGAATCGAGTAGGTAATCTAGTAAGGAATGCGTTCTGCCCAAAATTCATGATTACAAACCTTTTGGAAATTTTTTGCTTATTTATTTTTAACTAATTTAAGTAATAGAATATAATAATATATTCCTATAATCGGATTGAACCTAAGTCCACAGTGGAACGATATGGAATGCAGCAGTGAAGGAGTGGAGTTTGAACAAAAAACTCAGCGAAAAAAAATGGAATTGGAAATTGGACGCAATATTTCATTTTGACCGAGCTGAGTGTTCATCTATAATTTTATCCATGTGTTAATCAAAATGTATCACTGAGTTTGAGGATCTCATCAGGGTGCTAGTACATTTGGAAAGCATATTTTTTTTGCTCTTTATGGCTCTGATCTTTTGAAATAAAGTGATGAAAATTTTGGATTGCTCGTCGGCTCGTGAGCATTGATATATATTTTACACAAGCTTTAATACAATTTAAATATACAAATGTTCTTGGCCATAAGTTTATAAAAGTTTAAACTACAAATCACTTGCTTAACTTAGAATACCTTTTGTTTATCTGTAGTCCTTTTAAACAACCATAAATTCACTTACTGAAACGAAAAGGTAGAGAAAAAAATATTAAAATAAAAAAAGAACAAAATTTTAATCACACAATTATTGAAATGAGAAAAAAAAACAAGAAGATAAAGAAAAACCAACATATTTGATAAAACTGTTTTCCATTCCAATATTACACTCACAGAAAAATCTTCATTTGATTTTGAAAAGTCCTTATAAATATAATGAAATCTTTATCAGTATTAGTTCAATGGACCAATACAGAACCAGAATTCGGGTATTCATTCGGTTAATCGTTACTCGATTAATCGATGCATTTTTAATAATAATTGTACTAGAAATGAATAATTCGAAAAATTTAAGTCGATTAATTGAGTAAGTCGAGTAATTGAAAATATATATTTTTTACAGTTTTATTAGTTTTCTGTTTTTATATACATCGAGATTATTTTCAATTTATAACGAAAATTTACAAAAATAAAGCAAATCAAACATATTAGCTAGGTTGATACTATTATTTCGATCTGGCTAAAGATCTCATCAAAATCCGAAGTTTTAGAAAAGCTAGAGCCTCCATAATAGGCAGAACTTTAACAAAAAAACTATTAATCATCAATTTTGATTAATTTAGAAACTAACATTCAAGTAGTAGAACATTTTCAACCACAGTTGTCAGATAATTATTTAAAAACTAAATTTTTGCCCATTTTACGATGGGAATTTTTTCAAAAATTATTGAAAAATGTAAAAAAGCTTAAAGTTTTATATGTTTGATTGTTATGTTGATGAGAAAAAACGGAAAATTTATATCTTCTATATTGTTTTGTAGTGTCCGACCGAACAGTTCGGCCAGAAATTGCATTTGGTCTGTATTCGGTATTTTAAAGCATTATGGACAAATTTGGCGGATGGAAAAATGTTTACTGGGCTGATTAGATGCTATTTTGAGTGTCAAATTTGAATTCACTGTTCGGCCTCAGAAAGTTCGACCAAATTGAAAATAGTTCGGCGGCCGAACTTTTAACTTTATAGCTGAACTTCGGATTTTCTCTTAAATTTTATACACAAAATCGAATTAAATCGGCTCAACAAACATGTTTCCAATACCAAAATTTGTCATCATTGCCGGTAGATATCAAAAAAACCGACAAAATATAGTTTTTGGCCGAACTGTTCGGTCGGACACTATTGTTTTGTATATAATTTGTGAGCACTTCGTCCATGAATTTTTTAAATACCGTTATCACTCAAAACTTAAATGCTAAATATAAAAAGTCCATGCATTTAGAATGCTATGTAGGTAAAGAGCACTGCACATGTAGTTAAAACAGTTTCAGTTGAAGAAAGGACGACTTACATTTCAGTAAATTCAACTAACATTGTCATTTATTTTTTACTGTTCAAAAAATTAACCACAATTGTAGTAAAAATTTACCACATATGCAGTAAAAATAAACAAACATTTATTTTTTTTTTTTTTTTTTGAATGAAAAAAACTAATATATAAAATGAATGTAAAATCATAATACAGTAATTTGATGTGGTTGGTTTTTTAAAACGGAAGTTTCTTCTACAAATGACTGTTTTTTCGATTAAAATTAAAGATACTGTATTACAACTTAAACAGCTACAAATATTTGCATTAGAAGTTCCCTGAGTGCATAAATTCATTTATAATGGTATTTTTTTTTTATATAAAGTTGATTGCCATTTTCTCACAGTGTACATTTTTAATCAATTCATAATCCTATCCACTGCATAAAATAAAAATAAAAAAAAAAGTTTTTAAAGGAAAAAAACTATTTATAAAATGCATAAAACTATAGAAGATAGAAACAAGTAAGGGAGATAATTCATATATATATATATGTATATATATATCACATATATACAAATAATTTCTTATATACATTATATTACCTAGAAATAATTTTTAGAAACAAAAAAAAAAACACCAACAGCGATTAATGATTTTTGAAACTTATTTTTGGACTAAGAAATTACTTCAAACTATGAACCTTTCACTATAACCGGAAATTGCTAGAACCTCTCGTAATATTACAAAACTTAATTTATAGCGGAAATTTTGTTGGCATACCCCAGCATAGAACTAATCTAAAACTTTATAGAAAATTTACTGTTTTTTACTACACATAGAGAAATAAAGTGCCAACCGAATTTAAAAGTGTATTTTAATGGTAACAACTTATAAATTCAGTTAGTACAACGATATTAACATTAGATGTCTTAACATTTTGGGTGTAGCAAATAAAATTCAGTTGACTTAACCGAACTTTGTTGTAAAAACTAATGTTCAGTTGTGCCAATCGTCAGAAATTCATTATAACCGATTTTTAGTCGTAGTAACAGAGTTTCAGTTGGAAAATAGCTAAAGTTTTTCTGTGTGTAGAAATATTAAAAAAAAACGTTTATTCAACTGGTATTTTTTTAAATATTTGAAATTGGCATGCAATTTTTGAAAAATTTTCGTTGCTTGCAATTTTTAACTTTTTTTGTGCCATTTTGAACTTGTCCTGACCATTTGTATATTTTTGCGCTTTTACAGAAACACATTTTGACCGATATTATTAAAAATAATATTATTCGAAAGACCATAATTTTATACACGAACTCCAATTAAAACCGTGCTGTTTTCAATTTCACTATTTTGCAGTGGGCCATGTCGTATACTTAATATTATTACGAATAATAGGTTCGCGTAACTCATACGCTGTGGGGTTTATTTAACAATTTCATATAAAACTTTATTCAAATGTTAAAAATTGTAAATACTTATACTTAAAGGTATTAGGATATTATTTGTAAATATCAGGGCAACCGAAAATTTTTTCAAAAAAATAAATTTTATGCTTGTTAAAAATGCCATAAAAACACGGGAAATTTCCAGATTTTGTCAAATTTATTTCAATTGTAAAGAAAAAGGTGAATTGCAAATCAATTTAAAACAGGCATTACAAGTTTTCAAAAACGGCTTTAATTTCCAAAACCTTAGAAAATATAAAAAAGTATAAATATAAAAACAGAAATTAAAAATATTGTCGGGCTTTTTTATTAAAAAAACTTACAAAGAAGGAAACTTTACAGTGGTGAATTCGCAGATTATAATAAAACTTGAATATGTTTAAGATTACGAAAAAAAATATTAGACACGTAAGTTTTTTTTAGGTGCGCAATGATCTAATTTAATCCTGTAATATTATTGAGGGATCTAATTGGATATTACTGGATACCGCAATTTTGAGGTGAACTTTTGTAAGATTAAATATCGATCTATATCAAATGAGATATGATTATTTTATATCGTCCATTCCATGATAGATCGTCCAAAATATGAACGGGGGACATTTAAGTTCGTTTATGTTTTGCACACATATTCTCTAGGATGTCTATTAGTCACTACTTTTTCAGTTTTTTTTTAAACAAATTTTTTAACTAGCGTTTTTATTTCCGTTTTTCAGTTTTTAAAAAATTCAAAAATTAAAAAATTAATGAACTTTTAAAAGTCATATTTCCTAACTTATTTCAAGGATTTAAAAATTATATGAAATTGTCTACTTTACGATTTGTAATTAAAAAACCCCCACTTTTTGTGATAATTCATTCATAATGAAAATGCATTTTGCACTTTTTCGTCTCTTCGATTTTTTGGAAAAATGTATAATTTTTGGAATAAATTGTTAAACATAAAAATACTGTTTTTTAGGTTTTTAGGATTTTAAAGTTTTTTTATAATTTTGGTAGGGACGGGAAATGCAAAAATTAAATCAAAAATTGCTTACGCATTATCGCAAAAAAGTGGTTGTTTTTTTTAATTACAAATCGTCAAATAGACAATTACAACTTTTATATTCTTTTTAAATATTTAAAATAGTGAAACTACTTTCGGAAATATGGCTCTTCAAAGTCACTAATTTTTTTTTTGATTTTTCAAAAAGTTAAAAACGGGAAAAAACTCGAGTTTACATAATTTAAATGAATTAAAAACGGTAGTGAGTAATTACATCTTAGTATGCCAAATTTTAACAAAATCAAAGGGCTGGATGCCAAAAAATTTACGTTGTTTAACATTCTCTCCTGGAATGGACGATATACTACATATGTTATGACCAGGGACCGGAATTCATGCAAATGGATGTTTTTTCTCTTAAGTCTGAGAACAGGGTAATAAAATATCTTTGCGAATCATAGAATTTGTGTTCAAATGTCATCGATTTGTTAGTGCATATTTTTGCATATTTTGCTATAAATGCATATAAATGCATATTTTTGCATATTTTGTTTTAAATGCATATTTTTTTTTAGCATATTTTTACTTATTTTGCATTGAATGCATATTTTATTGCATTTTTTGCTCAAAATGCATATTTTTCTTAAGTTTTCGTAAAAATGTCACTTTTAATTAAACCCGATCAAAAATAAATTACATCTCAAATACAAAATTAGATCTCATTTGATATATATCGATATTTATTCTTATCCAAGTTTTTCTCAAAATTGGGGTATCCAATAATATCCGATTAGATCCCTCAAATATATTACCGGATTAAGTTAGATCAAAATTTATCTAAAAATAGGGGATCACAAAATATGTAATTTAAGATAGTGATGGATCCCAAAATATCCCCTGGGATGAATTTAGATCATAGGTCGGCATTTCATAGCACAATTGTGCAAAGACCACTTCACACATATACTTACGCTCTTTCATTTAGTTGTCGATGAGACTCTGACAAGTGTACATGCGGCGGATGCTTTTATATTTTTTTCAGCAATACTTACCCTTGTTGGAACAAACATTTATATTTAATAATGAATTACGAAAAATATTTTATGATTGATAATGCATTTGGTAACATGCAATGCATTTTATATTATCAAATTTAAAAACACATTTTATTAATAAGAAATTGTTATAACATTATAAATAAATCAGTTTGGAAGTATTAGTATCGTTGTTGATTTCTTTTCTACGTTTTCCCATTCCAAAAACTTCAGCATTCCTTTTTTTAAGTCATACAACATGTTTGGACAATTTCAAATATGTATATTTAAGGGAAAAGCGTAACACATTACCTACACACAAAAAAATTGTTGCCAATAACTTGTCTAAAATAGCCCTATCTATCTTGGAGAATTTTTCGAAGTTTTTGGCTAAACAATTTAAAAACTTATTTAAATTTTACAAAACAACTTGGATAGGCATATTTTAGGCAAGTTATTGGCAACTATTTTTGTGTGTAGGGAACAATAATGGTAAATTGAAACGCTCGATTAAGTGTTTGCTGGGTAGTACGCTCACACACACAACCTCATTTTACGCTCTGCCGACCTATGATTTAGATCTACTTGGATCTAATAAGATTCAAAAAGATAAGTAATTTTTAGAAAAATAATTTGGACATCTGCGCATATATAAGTACATATGGGGTTATATATTACAATATATAATTATGGCTTATACGCATTGAAAATATTAATGATGTTGGACCATATATAATCATATCTCAAATTAAATTGTTTATCATAATTATTAATTAGTTTACAATAATTGTTAATTATTTTGAATTGCATTATTCATATGGCACCATATATAAGCATATCTTATATAACATACAGAAATATATTTTATAAAATAGCATATATTATTATGTCTTAATTAATAAAGCTTATATGTCACCATATATGAATACATACGGTGTTACACATGAGAATATATTATATATGACAATCAATCTATCATATCTTATTATGTATAGCATATATGCTTAATATCTTATACTTTAAAAAGGTCAGTATTTAACAATATATCGTTATATATGTTACCACATAAGAAATATAAATATATAATAATATATGCATATATATGACACCATATACAATCATATATTATAATATATTTTAAGATGAAAAAAACATAAGACCATATATAATTTTTTTATTTTTTTTTAAGTGACATACAGAGAATATATTAAACAATACAAATTAAATTTAAAATTTAAAACATGAAAAATAATTAATTTAAAGTGCCTTTCTTTCCACGGGTTAAGACTTTTAGAAGAAAATTGCAAAGAAAATTAACATTAAAAAAATAGTAAGTGCATATTTTAAGATTTTTCATGCATATTATAGGCACCTTAAAACACACTTTTAAAGTGCATGATTATTTTGTTATTGACTGTAAATTTTGTGAGGAAATATTTAATTAATTGTACGAAATCATCAACTGAAATTTTATGAAACATTCTCTTCTTGCAAGAACTGAGGATGGTAAATCCTTTTTCATAAATTACTGCTGGGCAATTTTATATTCTTCCTTAAACTTTATAGCTGCTCTTATTCAGGAGAAAATAATAAATTTTTACATAATTTTATTTAACGGTTGCAAAAACTCAAACACCACAGGCAAGTTTTTTGTATTTTGAATAAAATGCAAAAAAAAGACAGAAGTAGAACGTCTTAACCTTGTTTAAACAAGTCAAATGTTAAAGAAATTCAATATTTTATTACAATATTTTCTACCCGCATTCATATATTTGTGTGTCTCGTGTATTGATTCGCCCGTACCATTCCTTATGCTGCTGCTGGAGATGACAGTCTATGCATTTATTGCTTGATTGAGTTGACAAAATGCATTGTGTAGAGTGCTGACAGACGCCAGCATTTACACAATACATTAAAAAGTATTGATAAAGGAGTAAGTTTGTATAAATAAAAGGAGCAGGAATATAAGGAGTAAATACAATTCCAATCATTGACAGAAAAACAGTTTACATACAATCGTTTATTCATTCTATCCACCAAACATCTGTTAAATGTGGTTGCACAAATGTCAAACTTTAATATGGTACAATGAATCATTTAAGTGGGATGGAAAGAAATGGATAGAGACCGTACAGAGTTGGTAAAATTAAATTTAAAGTTCTTAAAAGCGAACAAGTTCGAGTCTAGATATAGAGAAGTTTTTCAATTACTTGAAAAATTTATTAGCAAACAATATGCTAAACAATATACCAGCTTAAGAATAATGACGCCCAACCAGAGATCCAACTTTAAGAATTAAATTAGGGACATTTTTTAATAGTGGCCAATATTTGATTTACATTTTTGTAAACTCTGTAAAATTGCTAGTTTTTAAATGCACACAAACAAAAATCTTCTTGGACGAATTTTAATAAAAATTTTCATTAAACCAATGTTTAGTTTTTCTTCGCTAAGAGAAATACAAATTTCTTAAACTTTATGAAAAAGTTTCATAGTTTTGATGAACCTTTTTCATTAGGCGTATGAAATTTTTAATAAATTTAATGAAAATTTTCATCAAATTTTGTAAAAAAACTGCATCAATTTAATGATATCATTGATATCATGCAGATAATTCTCTTAACCATAAGTCCTGAAGTTCTTAAACAATTTACATGTTAGATCCTAGAACTTTTTTTAACTCCGCACTAGGTAGTATTATTTGTTCGCATTTAAACAATTTGTCTGTAAAAAAATTTAAAAAAAAAATTCAACTATTCAACATAAATATAGCACAAAAGTATCTTCCATAAAAAAATTCGATAAAAAGACCACACGAATTGGTAAAAAGTTATAAAAAGCAAATCATCACAGCAGTTGAACACCCAGAATAAATACAGGAAATAAAATATAAAATGATGCAAAAGACAATCGTATATGAATATATACTACTAGACAGATATTATACAGACAAACTGGCAACCAAATTGGAAAAAAAAGATGCAAAAATTGTAAAGAAAGGAGCATCAATTTATGCCTGAATAAATACTCATGAAGAATAAAAAAAAAAAACCGAAAACGAAATCTACTCGAATCAATGAAAGAAATAAAGAATTTCATACAATTACATAGAATCACACTGTGACCATAGAAAAATACAGCTGGGGTTAGGAGAATAGTTGTAAAATTTTGTAAAATACACAAGTAATCAATGTAGAAGAATTACAATTTGTTACTAAATTATACTGTAAAACAAATTTTGCTTTATCGCCGTTAGTCTCAATGCACCATGGTTTCGTAGGCCATTTTTCTTTGTTAAAATTACCAAATGAATATTTTTTTGTGTCAAATAGGTTTAATAAGGAAATCGTATTAATTTTATGTATGTTGCTTTTTGGAATATTAACCCTTTAACACTAGAATGACTGACATTTTGGTATACATACTCTACCCAAAACCAGTCAAAACGACTGGTGGTTTTTAAAAATTCGTTAAAAATCAATTTATGATACGATCTCTGCATTTAAAGTATTTCAAAGTGTTGTGTGGGTTAAGCGATATTTCCCAGTAAAAAATTTTCGTGTCTTTAGAAACTGGATACAACAAATGCGCTGATATAAATGCTTACTATTACATAATATTGAGAATCAACAAAAGAAACAAATAATTTTCGTATAAAAATAAACAAACAAAAATTTTGAGCTTACTGTATTCTCTAACAAGGATGCAGGTTGTAAGCAGCTTACCCTATTCCCTTATAAGGATGCAGGTTGTAATGCAGAAACTTCCATATCGTGGATTATAAACGATCTGTAAAAATTCTCCCGAGTGATTTCCGATTGTGTTTGGTGTTTTCGAGTATGAAATAAAAAATAATTAGTCATTTAACTGTTTTCTAAAGAGCTAGCACGTGGAGCGGTACAAAATAAATAAAATATTATATTATATGTCAAAAATTTTAACAACAAGAAACTAATATCTGCAAAATTTTATGTAGAACAAATTATGTATATTCACATTATTACTTTTAATAGTAATAATGTAGACATGAAGTAAGATTTTACTAAAACCCATAAAATCACTGGTTTTTTATAGGCGCTTAAAACCCGCGCTTATTTTGTCTAAAAGTAATGCTTACAAGTGGGCATTCGCTATATAAAAATCATAGCATATGTAAGCAGGTTTGTAAGAGATTCTTTTCGGCTTACTCCCTTACAAACCTGCTTGCATATAAGCAGCGTTTTTTACTGGATTGTAACAGAATGTGGCTATATGCTATTTTGATGAATTTTTAATTTGGTTGTTTTAGTGTAACTTCTTTTAAAACTGCAGGATTTTTAATTAATTTTATATTTTAAGTCTAGAATTGCAAAGGTACAAAATGACAACAAATGAAAAACTTTTTTTTTGAAAAATTTCAATTTATTGTTCAGATTATTGTAGAATTGTGCCAAAAAGCTATTTGGTGCAAATTTGAGAAAAATCGGATAGCTTTAATCCGTGGCATCCCGCTATCTAAGTTTTCGATTTTTGAAAATTAAATTGCTTTAATAACACGAATAATTGGAAATTTTTGAAATCAAAACCGTTAGTCAGGTTTTTGATATATTGCGATTTGATTTTCACTAAAAATGGTGTCTTTTTCCTCTATTCTCGAAATATTTTTAAAATTATCAACATGCTTTCATTTTATCATAATTATATCCGAAATTAGAGGAAATGTATCACAAAATAAATTTTTAAAAATTAATTGTAATATTTATTCCATAGGCTTTGGGGGTCAGGTCGCCAAAGGCGATTTTTCTTAAATTTGCTACAACAATCAAAACATTAATTAATGAAAATCAAGAATTAAAGTACATATTCCTTCAATAATCATGTTAATAAAATTTAAAAGCATAACAATTTTACTGCAGTAAATTACTGTGTAAATTATCTGTATTTTCGAGATATTTGTAGGTAAATTTACAAGTTATCCATCAACTAATATTGACATAATTATGCTCAAATAAAAAGTAATTTTATCTACTTTGCTAGCGCAAATATAAAAAAATTTAGGATCATATTAAAAAAATTGTAGAATGGGGGAAGAAACTACATTTTTAGTAAAAAAAAAAAAATCACAATATCTCGAAAACCGTTAGCCCCATTTGTTTTTTTTTAATAGTCGGCATAACCTAGACATAGTTCTACAATTATCGCAACAATAATTGATAAAAATCTAAAATTAAAAAAATGCCGTTCTAACGGACATGTGAATCGGTGAATGCGTCTTCAAAATACCTTTCGTTTAAACCCCAACTTGCCTACCCAGCCAGAAATTGCCGATGGTCAGAAAAAAAAGCACTGGTAAAGCACTTTATTTTTAGTACACACAGAGAAAAGTTTAGCTATTTGCCAATTGAAATTTGGTTACTAGCATTGATTTAAAAGCATTGATTTAAAAAAATTTACAACAAAATTTACAAAATTTACAGTATTAATTTTATATGTTTGTGAAAAATATTTTTTTCCCGAGTTGACAAGTTACTTTTAACAAACGTTATGCCAGTGCTGGAAAACTAGCACAACCACCGGTTAGTCAGCAGTTATCACTTATTTACGTTTTAAGCTATCAAGTATTATGTGTCTCGTTAACTCAGCGGATAGAGCTCTCGACTGGACCAAACTAATAATTGTTTGGCCTCTGCAACATATGCATGTTTGATTAAGATCTGCGGCTTCACTACTGTGTAGTTACCTTTTTAGGCATTTTTCAATAGATTTTAAAATTCGGAGTGTGTTTTGCAAGAGAGATAGTTAAGCTTTTTAAATATATTCATTACGGTATCCTTAAAAATAGATTTGTCATTACACGCCCAAGTTGTATTCCAAATGGTACAAAATGGAAGAAATCGATTTTTTGGTTTTGGGCTTCTTCGATATTTTTATTTTGATTTTGATTTTGATTATGTTTTTTTTTTTTTTGCAACCCTGCGAAACTTATAAAAATATGTGCACACTAGTGTTAAAACTTTTTTTGCTAAATTTTTACCTATCAGCACGTAATGGGCAATACTGTATTAATAATAGAAATCGCTTTTTCAGGTTATTTTGAAACATAAACCTCCCGCATATAGCGAATTTCCTTAAAATGCATTTTTTTTAAGCACAATATATTTTATATTTATATTCTGGCTAAATTTTAGTTAATTGAAAGTTGCAAATTTGCTACATTATTATTAATAGAATAAAAATTTCTCAAAAAAATTTGAAATTTGAAATGCTTTTTATTAAATTTTTCTTTTACGCTTTTGAAATCAGCTATTTACAATTTTTAGCAAATATTTCTCTTGATTTCAGCAGAATATTCTGTTATTGTTGTATTCCACTAAATTTAAGGTAAATAAAGCAAAATTTTTGTTGATACAGTAGAATCTCACAAATTAGAACTCTCAAAAATTAGAACCGTCCAGAAATTAGAACCGGCCATTCCAATGTATTGTACGCTCTGAAATTAGAACATGTGGTTCTAATTTCTGGAAGTTTTTTTTTATTTTTTTTTGTATTTTCACTACAAATTATTTTTTTGCAATCTATTGTACGCGCCAATGTATTGCACGCTCCGAAATTAAAACCTGTGGTTCTAATTTCTGGAAGTTTTTTTTATTATGTTTTGTATTTTCACTACAAATTATTTTTTTGCTCATTGAAGTAAAAATAAAACGGGGAATCCCCGAGTTATTCGTGGTGAGTAAAATTCGGTCATATGCATGTGAAATTTGATATGCTTGTACAAAATTAAATACCTAATAATAAAAAAAAATTTTAAAGTTTTTCTATAAATTTAATATGTTCAATTAATTAAATATTATTAAAAAAAAATTGTTTTGTGTTAAAATAAAGCTTACATAACTAGTTTTATTATAATTTTCTGTAAAAAAAAATGTCCAGAAATTAGAACTTTTCAGAAATTAGAAATGCCCGATGTACAAAGTGGTTCTAATTTCTGAGATTCTACTGTATTACAGATTTTGTTTGCTGTTTTTGTCTACTAATATTTAGCAACAGTTTTGTTGATTTAAGCAAATTTATTTGTTTTTTCAATGAACAAAAACTTTCATTTTATTTAACCATTGGAAAGCTCAAATAAGAGATTTTTCCAACAATATGAGGAAAATAAACAGTGTTAAAGCAACAAACACCCATAATAGCAAAGCCTGCTTCCAGATGGTAACCCATTTTAACTGTATTGTACAAAAAAAGATTCGATTCCAAACTTTCAAACGGTATAACCACAAGGGGGTATGTTTTATTAAAAAATATTCAACATCAAAGAAGAGGATCTAATCCAACTTCTTGAAGCCAATATCATTGGCGTATTCTCTGAAGCATTGACGGCAAATGTTCAAGCCATATTTGCGGATCAAACCATGACGGTTAGAGCAGGCGCGGCAGCATCTGGAGCCTTGGCCGTATTTACGTGGATGTGAATACCAAAGATTAGCAAAACCCATGTTGGCTACTTTACTTCGTAAATGCAAAACTTAGCTCTAATAAAACTAAAATTTTGTAAATTTAACAGATTAATTTTTGCTGTTCCTATTTTACAAATATTTAGCAAAAAAAGATCTGCTAATTTTAGCTAATTTTTCAGGTTTATTTCTATGATTGTACTCAAAACTGTAAACGGTTCTTATATTTAAAACTTATTTTAATTTTTAAACAATTTTCTTTAAAAGCTTTCGCTTTTATTGAAAATTAGCTTTTTTTAAAAATTGCGTTCAAAAGTTTTTACTAAAAATTTAACATTTAATAGATTTAAAGTTTTTTATTTAACCCTGCCAGCAAACAAGCTCTAAAAAACTACAAAAATCTCCTTCCCCATTTTTGTACGAAAAACATACTTAAAATATCTCTAGATATCATTTATGAAATCCTGAGGAAATTTCCTTTCATTTGAGTGCCCACACTTAAATGTTTTTACGCAATCCCATTTTTGGGACCCCCAGGTCAGATAGAAAAAAATTTTCTTTTTTAATTTTTTTTTATTTTGAGGAACGCCCCATAAAGTGCATTTTTGCCAATAAATCTTTTTTGGAGCTTTTTTTGAATTGTTCACAAAATATTAAAATTAAATTACATTTCTAAGTCAAATCTGATGAATTTATTACATTTAATATTTTTTTTTTAAATTTTCGTATCTTTTATGATTCTTTTTGGAATGCACATATTTTTGTCCAAAAAAATTGTAATTTTTGACAATAAAATTTTGAAACGTCAAAAATATGTGTTTTATTTCATTCATTTTCGACTCATAGCATAAGAACCCTCAAAAAAGTCTAAATTTTGCTGACTGGGAAACATTTTAATCTTGAGTTTTTCTTTTATCAGGGTTTTTTTTCTTCTGGCATTTTTATATATTTTTTGTTTGAAAATATAGAGTAATCACTTTTAGTATACCCACAACACATTACTGGGTATCGCGAAATTTGTAAAAATGTGAGAAAATGTGTAAAGTTACATTTCGGCGTAACCTTGGAACTTTAAAAAAAAACTTAATTTGCTAAATAATTCAAAACTTTTATCGTGTCCAATTAAGTTCAAAAATCACCATCGGCTGGTCGATCATTAATTAATCGTATATTAAAATATTTTAGAAATAAATCAGAGAAAATATTTGAAAAGTTTCAAGACACACGATTTTTAATTTTTAATTTATAGCTAATTAATGTACAAAATTTCAATTTTATATAATTTTCTATTCGTTTCATACGCTTTTAATTTAGGCTAACTATAGGAAGCATGATCGCTAAAAATAGCTTTTCAGTTTTTTGGAAAATGTCAAAAATTGGTGTACTTAATTTATTTCACATATTTATTATATAGCTTAAAACCAGGCTTAAGCCCATATTATCGAACATTCCCTTATAATTTTTAATAATTTTAAAATTGTATCAATTTGACATAACAAGAGGGATATAATATTATTATTATTTTTTATAATTTAATTATAGATATTCAAACACTTTATAAAATTATTTAAAAAAAAATGTTATTTCTTTATATATCGAGGGCTTATATTCAAAACTTGCTATCTGCATAATCACAATTTTTCAGGAGAGCAAAAAAACAGTTTTTTTTTGTAAATTGTAGTAGTTATTACTAAAGTTTCTTCTACAAAGTTATTTAAAAACAACGTCTTTCACAATTTTTTTTTTAATTGCTGTTATTCGCGCTGATATAGCAGATAGCACTTTTTGCAATTCGTATGTTCAAATTATCGTGCTATCTGATAATTTGAACATATTTTGTACAAAAATACAAATAAGCTTTATTGTAAACTAATTAACGTTTTTTATTTAAATAACACGATTTTTATTCAAGTTAATGTTGTTTTAATATAAACAATAAAAATAAATATAATAATATTTATTAAAAAAAAATCTAGTAATGAAATTCGAGGTATTAGTTAATGTTTCGGTTTTTTAATATAAAATAATATATAAAACCGTATTATATGTTTATAATGAATAGCTGATGCGTTTATATCTGGACAAAGCTTAACAGCTTGTACATTCAACGTAAATACGTAACATCTTCCTTCTTGAGCTGCGACTTTGTCTTGTTTTTTTCCAATTGAGCACGTTCTTTTTTCAAACTATGCGTCTTGTACTCTTCTTCTGCTATTTGTTTGGCCTTGAATCCGACACACGTATCACATTCATCTTTACGACACAAATATAGCGCAAAATTTTGTTCCGCAATAAAATTGGAAAACGTAAAAATTGACACCGGGCGAACTTGATTATCTAAACATTTCGATTTATACTCCTTATAAATATCGGTTTTAGTTTTGAATGTTGTTGCGATGAATATCTTACTACTGTCTTTGCGACAATAATGACTTTCCATTTTGTCCAGTTTTTAGAAATATTGCCTTAAGTATGTCTTACAACCACCCTTTTTAGAACCAACTCTGGGCCGCTTAGTTTTGACAGGAGAGGAAGAAATTGAGTTTTTATTGACCAACCAATATCTTACCATACCTCTATTTACAGATAGAGTTGAAGTAAACATTGATATACATACTTGAAGCAGTCCGTGGTTGTAAGGAAGTTTATATATATAGCTGTTCTGTTTTATAGAATTTTCCACTGTGGTCCTGTTTTTTGGAATCTGTGATACGTCTTTATAACTACTTGCTTAGCTTCCCAAGACATGCTCCAAAACAATTTGAAAATTTTCTTTCCAGTTGCATCATCTAGTTTTTGGCAGTGTCTTACCTTACTTTTTATACAAGTTGCTGATAAACATGTTGGTCCAATCTCTCTTTGCGCCTTTTGTACATTTTGTTGAACAACTTTCTCAATTGTCGAAAATCCCAAATACTGTTGCCCGTTCATTTGTCTTTTCTTATTATCTGTTCGAGCTTTTGAAGCAGAGAAATGGGCTCGTTTTCGTCTACCGCAAGCGAGCACATTGTGGTTGATTTGTTCATTTTCGGAATCTGGATACAAATTTATGTTACAATTACATATAATTTTAAGCAACAAACCTGTTATGAGATCGTCTCCCACATCCCCTTTACCACATTGTCGTCGATTTGTTCATTCTCGGAATCTGAATATAACGTTTGATTAAAATTATGATTGTCACGAATTGTAGACAAGAAACCTTCATTGGATGACATATAATCAGTTGCAATACGTTGTAGGGAATTATAATTCCCGGATTTATGTTGACCATTTCTTTAATAGTTCATGCTGTTTATATCTTTATTATTTTTAATGATTCAATACCAACACTTTTAGGTTTTATGATAATAGAAACCAATTTTTTTTTATGCAGATAGCAACTTTTTATTCGCAAAACTACGTATAGTAGATAGCAAAATCACAAATTTAAGAAAAAAAATGTCAGCTAAAATTTAATGTGATATATGAGAACTTAATCAGTGAACAAGTTGCCATCAAAAACTCATTTTCGAGAAAACTGCAGATAGCAACTTTTGAATATAAGCCCACGATATATAACCGTTTAATTAACAAAACAAATACACAAGACGCACCACTTGGCCCCGGGAGGCAGCCTCAACTGATTAGTGTAATATTTGCATTAAAATCACTTGCATTCGCAAACTTTTATATTAAAAACTAAATTTAGGAATTGTTTAATTAATTTATTTAAAAAAATATGTAAGCTTTGTTAATTTAAATAGTTAAATTTAGATTTTTATATTAGCACTATAATTTTAATAAAATTTTCGAGAGTTGAAATAATTTGTTAGTAAAGGTGCTGCCAGATGCGAAAACTAACCAGAGGTAAGTAGGAGTGTATGTCAAAGCTTAAATTTTAAATTTAATGTTGAATTCGTATGGTGGTGACAATGAAAAGGTATATAAAGAGGATGATATGCAGGAACGTAGCTAGGAATTTATTTCTGGGGAGGGGGCTTTTCGATTTTTTATTGCTTTTTCGATTTTTTATTGATTATGTATTTTTTTTTTTGTAACCTGGGGAAACTTATACAAATATGTGCACACTGGGTATACAACTTTTTTTGCTAAATTTTTACCTATCTGCACGTAACGGACAATAATGTATTAATAATTGAAATCGTTTTTTCAGGTCATTTTGAAACAAAAACCTCCTGTATAAAGTGCAAGTCCTTAAAATGCATTTTTTTTTTAGTTTTTAACATTAAAGTTGTACTAGTTGACCAATAATACTGCACAACATATTTTAAATAACTTTTTACGTATTGTGTTCTTTATTTTTCGAATTTTAATGTCTATATGACGAAACAACGCTTTAATCTGTTTTATCCAAATCCGCGAAACACGTAAAATTTGAAAACGTTTGTGTTCTTTATGTTGGATATGCATCGTTATTGTCTAATTACGTTAAAATTTTAGCTAAATATAAATTTTTAGTGTAATTAAACAAAAAGAGGATTATGCGGAAACCTTCTTGTAATATAATAAAATAAAATTGCGTTACTTTATATTTTTATGGACCAATATAAGGATAGCGTAGCTAAAATTTGATAATTGAGGAGCATCTTTTCAAAACATGACTATTCCACTTTTGTGTTTTCGCACAAATTGAGAAAATAATTTTTTAGGTATGCCTCTATGTATTTAACCCGAAATTTTCTTGCATTATTATAGACTACAAGATTAGTCATTGCTTTGTACAGGATTCAAATATTTAGCAGTAATATGTTTGGAATAAATGCAAGATTTGTAATGGAATAATCTTGTTTTGACACGGCTGATTGGAATAATCATGTTTTGATTCAAACCACTGCGGATTAATCTTGTTTTTGCTGAAACTAATTAGGTATCAGATATCTTATGTTGAATTAAAATAACCTTAGGTTCATCTTTTAATAAATAAAACTAAAAAAAGTTACACAGTATTTTCTATTTATTTTTAATAAACTTCTGGATTAATCATATTTTGTTCCAAAAATGTATATTTGAAATGGGTAATATCATTTTGAAGTGGAATAATCTACTTTTGATGAAATCATGCAAAAAAAAATCTCTTTTGCCAAAAGTGGAATAATCATGTTTTGAAAAGATGCTTCTCAATTGCAAAAAAAAGTCAAAAGTTATAATTCTAGTGCACACAGAAACTTTCGACTTTTAATAGCCCGATTAAAAAAAATTAATAAAAAAATTAAAATTAAAAACGAAATTTAATATGAGTCTTAATACAGCTTTATCAGAGAAATGGGCCCATATAATTATATAAGTTTGCATTAGTTTAGTTTTAAATTAATAATATAAGATTAAATTACATTCGAATAATTGCAATATACAATTTGAACCGATTTAAAAAATGGACAATTTTCAAAAATGGGCAATTTTCTGCCAAAATTCGACACGGGTTAACTTTTCACAAAAAATCAATTTCTTCCATTTGGAACCATGTGCAATAAAACTGGGGGGGGGGGGGGGGTGGTATCCACGATTTACTCAAATCGAAGTGTAACCATTACGAGACTTGCTTACTGGGTTGCTCTTTCTTTAACCACAACTGTTTTTAAGTTTTTCTAAAGCATAAATAGCAGAATATTTTTTTCTGTAGTTTGTGTCGTTTTTGTTTTTATATTTTTAATGAGTTCTTTTATCCAAACATTCACACTAACTCATCATAATTAATAGTACAGTACAATTCAACCATATTTCTGTCTTTCTTTCTTTCATTTTTGTGGTTTAAATAAAAATGTTTGCTTTTATTTCTAACTTATTATTATAATTTAAAATTGTGGTTAAATATGTATAAATTATAAATGCTTAGACATCCTTTTATTGCATTATTAGACTTTTTTTTTGCATACAAATCTTTTTAAATGAATTACTATAATTGGATTCTCATTGATTATCTCTACTTCCGTTTCCTTTGCAAAATTTATCTATACAATTGTTTTATGTAAGTTAAAGATTTTTACATTGAAAATATTTTATTATCAAATTTAATATTAAATTTTTATTGAAAAGTCATTTGGTTTTATATTGTTTCAATTTGTGTTGAGACAATTGTGTTGGTACGTTGACATTGTGGTTACAAAATTGTCATTACATAAAATTGTCTAGTTACAAATTGTTCAGACAATTTTTATATATATTTTTTTTTATTTTTCATTACAAGCCCAATATAATAAGTTTTTCTAAAAGGAAAATAATTTAACTACATATTTTGATTTCTCTTAAAATTATATAAATTGAAGTTAAATGTTAAGCAAAAATTTTTTTTTTTTAAGAATATTTTGTCATTTGTTCTTTCAGATCCAGATCTGCAAAAAACTAATTTTGAACAAAAAGTTTTGCAAAATGATAAAGACATTTTTTAAAGAACAAAACAAAAGAATTGAATTTAATTCTTTTTTGGAGAAACACTTTTGCGTCTTTATAAACGGATGGTCTGTTGAGTCTAGCATGACTCATTTTTGACACTGCCTTCCTTTTTCGACCCACTACTTTTGAACGGCCTTATTTTTTTTACAGCAGAAGATAATTAAGTAATTTAAAAACTTAAAAATTACTAAACATCTTGACTACAATCGTCAATATAAAAAATTGTGAAAAAATTTTATAAAGAGTTGCCAAATTATTATTTTAAAAAATCAATTTTTGGCCTTTTTTGAAGGAACTTTTTTCAAAAATTATTTAAAAATATAAATAAATCTAATCTTTTATATTTTTGATTGTTATGTTGATGAAAAAATATGAAAATATATTTCTCTGCTAGAAATTAGTTCATCGAATTCATACATGGATAGTAACCGATTCCATGCGGGTATCACTATTTTTGTTTATTTCGGTAACGGCATAACGATATTTCAGTTATTTCAGTAACGTTGGTCGTATTTAAATTATTTCAGTATCGGTAACGTTATTTAAGGGATAACGTTATTTTAGTTATTCAGGTAATGTTTCAATGCACATCGATAATTTTAGCCCCATTATGCCCGAATTGCAATGACTAGCTAGTTTATGACCAAGCTTTGGAAAAATGTATATCTACCCTGCGGGAAATGAAGGGTCGATTGATCCAAAGTGACGATTTTGTGATGTATGATTGGGTTGCACGTTACGAAACTAGTGAAACCGAAATTGTGGTTTACCAAAATGTGTTAATTTGTGTGAAATGACCAATCACATGACTATAGTAATGGTGACAAAACATTGACAAGTTGGTATCAGGTATATCATGTAACTGGAGAAAAAGTAACATAACATCATAGTGTACTGAAGCAACTAGGGCCGTTGCAGTTGAAGTTCTTACTGGTCATTGAACAGGTTCAATCCCGTTAGCAGTTGATGAAAACATGGCAATTAGTGCCACAGGATTCAGTCCATTGACTGCCTTTTTGAAGGTTTTGTGAACACTGTTTTGCGGAAGTTTAGTGACTGGTTCCGGACGGACAATTTAGCAACTCGTATATAATACGACGCTCGGTGAATAAAAAGTAAAAGGTTATTTGCTAATTACTTTTCGCATACCCGGCGACATGTACTCCCTATAAAAGTGCAGTGGTACTTCACAAATCTAATACATTCAAACTACCTCAGTAACAGCACACATTGCGTTTAATATGTGACTAGTTTTCCATCAAAAACTGTTCTCCAGTTCTCCGATACGTACACCTGCACCAGATACGTTATAATTATTTTCCCACTGGTCCTGTTGCATGTCACATAATTCCTAAAATTATCCTACCTTAACACTGCCTACTTCTAACTTGTCTTGTAGCTTATTAATTTCAGTCGTTACGGTGGTAGGTAACCTTCGCCAAGCTATTCCCCACGTCACAATGTGCTTTAAAGGTAGCAATTGCCACCACCTATGACAAGCCCATGTTAAAAATACCGGTCACTTTCATATAACAGAACCAAAACTAGGACAGGTTCATACACACAAAGATCTAATCACGTGTCCATACCAGTGACTGGTTCAATTCCCGCAGGGTATTTACAGCGATTATTTTTTCTGATTTTGTCAGATTATTTCGGTAACGGTATATTAAGGATAACGCTATTTCAATCACATCGTTAACGGTATTTTAGCGATAACGGCATTTTAATTATTTCGGTAACGGTATTTTAATTATATTGGTATTTCAGTTATATCGGTAACGGTATTTTAAGCTTAACGGTATTTCAATTATTTCGGTAACCATATTTTGGGGATAACGATACCCAGTTGAAATTATTTTAAATCGATAAAGGTATTTTATCGGTATTGCCCGCCAACACCAGGGCCGGATTAACTATGTCGGGTCCCCTAGGCAATTCATGTCTCGGGGCCCCTTCACATTTTTAATACTTCATAAAACATATTTTTCTACCATAATTTATTTTTTTTTCATAATAACGGTGTTTTTTTGTTACATTAAGAAGGTATGACATCACGGTATTCAATAAAAAAATTTAAACAAATGAAAGGAATATATTCGTGTTTTTTTATTAAATCGTTTTATAAAGTACAATATGTTTAAATATGAACTCTTCTTATTTTTTTAGATACAAAATCGTTTAAAACATCTTGAAAGTTAACCTTTTCCAATATATCATTTTCAATCGCCATTATCGCCAATGAGTTTAAACGGTTCTGAGACATTGATGAACGAAGAACGTTTTTGATTAGTTTTAGTTTGGAAAAGTTACGTTCGCCCGTGGCATTTGTAATCATCAGACTTCTATATATTTGCAGTGCTGTCAATACATTAGGGAAAGTTGATTGTGCCATATTACTAAAAATCATTTTATATGATTTCTCGGCAAGTATAATTTTATCTTTTCCGGCATCCTCTAATTGTAAGATGAAGTACTTGAACTGAACCATCTCGTCTATAAACTCAGGCTCAATGTCCTTCGAATAATGTTCAATAAACTTTGTACAAGCCTCTCTAATTTCATTGTTGGACTTGGTCGAGAAATCTGTTAAAAATCCAAATAAAGAATTGATTTCCCGATAAGCTTCTAGTCGCCGCGACAACTCTGTACACAACATGTCTAGTACAGGCAAATAAGTTTCAATTCTTAACTTCTCTTTTCCTCTTTGTATAACGTCTTCTGTAGATCTGTCATCGTGATGCATTTTTCTTCTTCGCACACGCTGATTTTTATCACTGTATTCGGCATCAGTTTTCTCACTTGCCTTTATCTCGTAATCATCAAATAATTCTCGCTGTGAAAGTAAAAAATCTAAAAGCGATTTTAAGAGATCGACTGAGGTTCTAAGTTCAATAGTGTTTTTTTGTAGATATATACTGACGCCATTGATTCGATCTAGTATGGCAGCCCAAAATACTGCCATTACATAATTTTCTTTTTTTTTTCAAGTCCTTTAATAAACACTTGGCCTCGTGAATCACTAGTGATGACTGAGTCTCATCGTCAGCAATAGACTGCAACGCTTTCTGGAAACTATTGTAACCTTTTGATAAAGCCTTAGTCGCGTCAGCTCTTGCACACCATCTTGTATCGGATACTCTTTTCAGAACTAATGACGAGTATTGCATACGTTCATGAGCTTCTTCAAGATGTTTGAGCATAATAGCCCACCGATGAGTTGACGCCGAAAAAAAGTTGTAAAGTGCCTGTACAAATCCAAAGAAGGAAATCGCTCCAACGCAGCTCTCCGCAGCACGTACTCCAACCAAATTCAGTGAATGCGCTGCGCATGGAACGTAGTGTGCGAGGGGATTAATTTTCTTAATATGCGCCTGTAGGCCATTATAACAACCAGACATATTTGACGCGTTATCGTAAGACTGACCTCTCAAATTTTTGATTTCAATGTTATATTGGCTTAGAAAATTTAAAATTGTGGTGGCTAATTCTTTCCCTTTGTGGCTTTCTATAGGAATAAATGTAAGAAAACGTTCTGCTACTTCTCCATTTGACATAACGTATCTCAGCACTACAGTCAACTGATCAGTATGAGATATGTCTGGTGTCGAATCGACGCTTATTGAGAAATATTTGGCTTCGATAATTTCATTTACAATGAATTTTAAAACCATATTTCCCAATATTTCAATAAGTTCCTCGCAAATTGTTGAAGACAAATATGATTGTTTTCCTTTGCCTACATTACCATATTTGGCTAAATGCGCACTGAGGAATGGATCGTACTCCGCGATTAACTCTAAAATTCCCAAATAGTTGCCATTATGTTGAGAACCAAGAATTTCATTATCTCCACGAAATGCTAATCCACGGGATGATAAAAACTTAATCACTGAAACCACTCTTTGTAAAACTTTTATCCAATATTCTCTTTCTTTGTTAAGTGCAATTTCCAAAGAGGTGTCGATTCGTCCGTGAATACGTCGTCTACTTATCAGTGTCTGTACACATACCCGATGCATTGCATTATTCTCATGAGATTGAATTCTGTGCGACGCATTTTTCCAATCAGAAAATCCAGTTTGAAAATGTGATTGGCTTTGAGCTTCACCAAAAAGAACACATGGAAAACAGTATACTTGTCCAGTAGACGGAGAATACATGAGCCAATCTCGTTTGATTTTACCGCCACTTATATGTTTCCGAAAAAACATTGATTGCGAAAAAAATCTTTTGCTATCGTCGTATTGTCGGTTTGAAGCAGTAAAATCACTCTCAAAGTGTTGACATTCATTAGCGTCTCTAGTACACCAAAAATCTTGTATTTCGTTGTTGATATTTTGCCATAAACCAATGTCATTCTGGTATTCTACTCCTATATGGACAACGTTTTGATGTATTAATTGGACCTCGGTCTCAGCCTCACTTTTCTCTGCACTCAATAAAGTAGTTGTTTCTTGGTCCTGGTCAGTTTGTTCAGGACATTCGCAAGGAAGCAAACTTGGAGATGCATAAGGTGGATTTTCCGTTGGTTTGCGACTAAATCCGAGTTGAAAAAGGTTGTGTGTCTTTTTTAATTGTTTATCACGCTTGTTTTGTTGCTCTTGCCGCTTTTTACGTTTTTCCGAACCACTTAGATGTTTTTTCTTTAAGGGACCCTCCGACATTTTGTTCCTAAAAAAATGTAAATAATCGTATATAGTGCGGCCTAAAGCTTACAAATAACATTTGACAAGTACGCACTTACCTATCTATTTAAATAAAATTAATAATATACGTAACTTAAATCCGTAAACAAGACAGTTTAAATAAATTTAGTATGCGACAGGTGTGCAGTCTTAAGAAAATATTAAATTTTATAATATTAATTGAAAAGAGTATGTAAAATAAAATCTTGTAATCGAACTTACTTGGTATTGATAACGTTTTTTTTTCAGTTTATTACACTCGAAGCACTTGCATGCAGTCTTTATAAGAATCTATCAATTTGTAAGTTTTGAAAACAGACCACAGTAAAGCTTTTTAAATTAAATTCACGGTAGCCAAACTCGCAAAAAGCAGTTACAGAACAAAATGAAAATAAACAAATGTTTTAAAACGTTTGTCTTTGAAACAACATACATATACAACAAATAGGGGACTCCCCCAATTCACTTTGTCATGCGAACTAGTATTGCCAACATTATGAAAGTGACATGACATGAAAATAAATAGATAAATAAATACATGTTGCATGAAGTGTGCATTCACAATATAGAGTTGCTTTAAAAAAGCTGTTCTGGCAGTGCCGTCCTCTGACATGTTGTTGTTAAAAAGCTACGATAAAGTTTTATATCATTCTATAAAAATTCAAATGCGTTCCTTCATGTACTAAAATATGACGATTTAATATAAGGTGGCGCAAAAGTAATCCTCCTATCAGAAAATGCTATACATAATAAATACATAATAAAAAAAAACATCGAAAGGTTATTTTTGCGCCACCTTATATAAAAAACAAGGCAATAATATTTTTTTTCATTGAGGGTTAGTTACACATAATTCTGAAAAAAAAATTTGAGTGTGGGCCCCTAGCCGATGAGGGGCCCCTAGGCAGTTGCCTACTTTGCCTTATGGATAATCCGGGCCTGGCCAACACTGATTGTATATAATTTTTGAAAATCTGACCGATCGAACGATGAACTTTTCAAATACACAAAGTCAAAATCTTCAACCGTCTACGATTTATATCTTGTCAAAATTTCAACTTTGGTTTCCAATATTTCCACTAGAGGGCGCTGTAAAAGCGAATAAATTACAAAAATTTCTTAGTGCAGCCTATATCCGGAAAGTTTGAAATCCTTCCATGTGAAGCATGCGAGGGCGGTCCCAAAATTAGCCGACATGACGTATAGATGCCGGCAGTAGTTTGAAAAAAATTACTTTGGTAAAAAGTGGCAACCTTATTAAACATATGTTTTAAGTTTCAAGGCGATACGTTGTTAAGTATTTTTTGCAGCCATCAAAAATAAGCGGTTTCAGTGAGTTTGTAAACATGGAATACATTGTTCACCGTTATGTAATTCAATACTTTCATTAGATTCTACTCTGGCGGAGTCTGCTCCTTAGTTTACGACTTTAAAATACGAACACCCTAGTGGTCTACCAATAGTGTTGTCCACTCCCGAAACGGTTACGAAAATTCACAAAATGGTATTGGATGATCATCGACTGAAGGTGGTTGAGCTGACTGAAATGATAGGCATTTCAAAAAGTGATACACTTCGCATATTGACCGAAAATTTGGGGATGATAAAGATGTGCGCAAGATGGGTGACGCGTTTGCTCACAATACAACATAAACAAACAGTTCACACATCCACTATTACGATGACCAAAATCAATGAATTAATGTTTAAATTGCTTCATCCAGTGGGTTTCCATACTACTCAGTGACGGTCAATTTGCTTTTTTTTTATTTGTTCGTAAACTCGCAACGAGCAAATGAAATCATGATGCTTAAATTTAAAAGTTTAAATTAATTTTGATCAAGTTTTTAAATAATAATTTAATAAAATTTTTAATTATTTCAAATATTAATGATTAAATCAGCAAGATAAAATTAAATTAAAGGAATGTTAAGAAATAAACTAAATTTTTCCCAACTTTGTTGTGTTTTCTTTGTTAGGTCGGCTAATTTTGGGACCGCCCTCGTAACATGGCATACACAAACATTTAACTAAAAATTTTAAAACTACCACACAGTGGTTCCAAACACAAAAAACATGGTAATAAATATAGATGTTTTAAACTACTGGTCCAATCGGGAAATGGTGTTCCCAAAAATTGAAAAGCGGGAGCTAACCTTTAAGGAAAATGTTTCTGTGGTCACCCTGTTTTAACACAGGGTGTGCTACAGGGTGTCAAAGTTGACCATCTCGAGTATGAAAGAGCTTTAAAGGGGTATAACTTCTATAACCATGCATCGATTTTAGTGTTTTTTGGACTTTTTTAAATCTAGGTTACGAGACAAAGCAAAAACATGCTTCATGTACCATAGTAACTCTTACAGTTAAAAAAATATTTCACTTTGAATTTCAAAATCTTCATTTTTCGCCTTGACTTTTTTAATAGTTTTGCCAATAGATTATTCATTTTTCAAAGAAAATGCTCAAAATTTTTTCAAGTCATTCTAATGACCTTTCTTAAACTCCTAAAGAAAACTTTTTTGAATTATCTTAAGCCGTTTCGCAGTGATACTATTTTAAACTCAAAAATTAAAAGTGTGTTCTGAAAAATGGGGTTTTTTGGTCAGATAAGGGGTAACTTCACACACCTTTATATATATTTTGCTGATATTTTTTGGATTAGTTTTTTACATAGTTTGATAGAGTAGACTTCAAAAATGCTTAATGGTATAGTTTAAAGCATTTTTGGATATGCACCCTACGTCCAGCATTGGTCGAAAATGATGAATTTTTGAACGGAATTCTATGTTTATGACCGTGATAAAAAAAAGTCACGCCACTTAGAGACGATTTGAAATTTTTATACTGTAAAGAGATTTATTCTAATGAGTTTGCCACTTCATTTGCCGCCGCCCGCTCAAAAACGTAGCCTGGAGAGCAAATTTTGTGGAAAAAGTCATTTTTTCAAAAGCCTTTTTTTGATTTATAAAAAAAGCGTACTTATATTATCAATTTCAGCAAGATTTTATTTTATTTTTAATAAAACGTAAATAATTGTCCTACATTCCAAAAATCTTTTCGATATTGCTTATGGTTATTTTTACATAAAACATCAAAGTTCAATGTAGTATATCTAACTATAATTAATTGTACATTTATTGGCTTTTGCTTTCGGTAATGTTAAAAAATTTAAATAATTTCAGAAATTTTTTTACATATTATTAAATTAGACTTAGTTATCAATTCAACGATGCATAAATCGTTTATCTAGTGTAATAAATGAATTCAAACTATTGCGCTTAAATCAGGCATTTCAGGTCAAATTGCAGTATTTAACAAATTTATATATTCAGGTATACAGAGCGTGTTGCATTATATTTCTCTAAAAGGGTTACGGGTTTTTTTATTTTTTTAATACTATTTCAAAAACCTAATAAGATATAAATGCAGGTAGGAAATGCGTTTTATGATGTAACATTTGCATAATATATTGTTCTAATTTTCCATATAAAACAGGTAAATAACTACCATATATTCATTTATTTGAAAGACAAAATAATGTTTTTTTTTTGTTCTAAAGATAAGGTTTTATTAAATTTAACTGGTACAGTAGTAATTGTGCTAAAAATATGAATATATTCCTAAGGACTACACATTTTCTACAAAGTAGTCTGAAGTATCAAAAGTTAAAAGGTCGTTTATATGCATAGATTCAGAATCTTCCTTTTCAATGTCTATGCTTATTTTTGGTAACCATTTTGTTCTTATGGAGTAAAGTACTGGATCCGATGATATTAATAAAAATTCCATCAAATCGGAATTTTGAGCTATTCTGGAGCACTTACGTGTGTTAAAAAGCCTAAAATGTTTGACGTCTCTATTTCTGGCCTCCTGGGCTTCTTCAGTCAGTTCGCCTAAAGGCAACATACTGTTTTCTATTATTTCTTTGGCATGAGCTAATACTTTATGTACTGTTGGTGTCATTGGCCTCCAAGAGTACATGGTGAGTATAATGTCTTTTGTTTCATTGGCAAAGAGTTTAAATTTAGCCACATTAATAGGTTTTTTACTGTTAATGACTGCTAATATAACTTTAAAAACGTTTTAGTAGGTTTTTATCGAGACCCGTAATTGAGGAGGTAGTTTCTGGATCTTCGAAAAAACGCCTTGCTGTATTTCCGTCATTGGAACTTCCAAACCCCTGAAGGGGCGTATCAATGATTAATCCAAGTCTTAATTTAAATTCATCTTGAATTCTTTTCTTCTCTTCTTTTCTCATGTTGTGTAGATCAGTGTTTTTGTTTACGGAAAGGCTTAGGTTTCCTGGAATAAGGCGGTATTTGAGATCGTATGCGAGGTGTAAACAATATTCCATAAATCTTATTCTGGCATGAAGTGGCGATATCCCAAACCTCAGAGCGTTTTCGTTCATAGAAATTGTATCACTATCTTCATGAAACTGTGAACTTAATTTTCCACATATATTACATTTCCAAGTAGATGTTGTGTCTGTAATTGCATTTGCAACTTTTCCATCAATCATTGTAAGTTGTGGTTGAAATGAAACTTTAATAACTTGTCCAGATATTTCCACGTAAAGTGGAGACAAGCTCGAAATTTCCCTTTCTATTGAATCTACTAAACTTTGTGTTGAAATCATGTCTTCTTTTACATATTCAAATCGTATTGGACGACATAAAAATTTAGATCCAGGGGTTAAATTCGTCCATATATCATTTGCAGACGAGGTTGAAGGTAATTTATTATACAACCGCATTCTTAACGGCACAAAAGAAGCCATAAAAATTGATGAAAAACTTTTTTCTTTGCTGCTTCCAGATGGTTGTTTGTATTCGGAAAACCCAGATGTGCCATCACAGCCCCATTTGAACATTAACACGACATCAGATTGCTTGCATCTTTCAATATCTTTGCTGCTAAATGTGGACATAATTCTAGAAACAGTATTGTCAATTAACTGTGATAGTTCAACTTTTGCGCCTTCAATAGAGGCATGCACTGGGGATGTTATTGGTTTTAAAATATTTTCTTTTGTTTCTTTTATTGCTTTACTGCTAGGAAAAATATCATATCCTTTTTCAATGAGAGCTTTTCTTAAAATACCATATTTATTTCTCGTTAACCCCAAATTTAGAAAAAGAGCTAATGCATCTTCACTGGTAAAGGAAGTTGATGATTTTGGTGTTGGAATACTTTGTATCATGCGCTTCAAACGCTTAGGAGACGCAGTTGGTAGGACGTCGACAATTTTCCCTGTTTCTTTAGGCTGTATACGTGTCAAAGCTGCTTTAAAAGAATCCTTTATTTCATTAGCGGAGTGTGTGTTAATCATTTCTTCCTGTTTTACCTTCTTAGTCCTAATCTGGACCTCTTCATAATCTTTTTTAGGGCGGCCCCTTTTTTTCTGTTCAATAACTACTGACATCTCCTTATTAAGCCAATCTTGACTCTTCTTCATAAATTTTTGTATAGAATAATCGGAATCTTTAATCCTTTTTTCATAAATTTTGTAAAAATTTTCAATTTCATCTGGCTTTATATTTTAAGCCATACGTGGTATCAATCAGTTTTCCTATTTTTTCCGATCGTATATCAGTATTGGCAAGAGTATCCCAAATTACTTTACAAAGGGAGCTATATTTTATTGTAACCTCCATGACTGCTTAACTCAAATAACCTCCTTTTAAAATTACTACGCTTATATATTTCAAATATTTGTTTTTTTATAAACAAAAAATCGAGCAGGTACTGGATTTGTAAAAACAAAAAACTGAAATAGGTAAAATAAAAAAAAACGCATTATATTAGCCCATTAAAACAATATGTTATGCAAATGTTACATCATAAAACGCATTTTCTACCTGCATTTATATCTTATTAGGTTTTTGAAATAGTATTAAAAAAATAAAAAAACCCGTAACCCTTTTAGAGAAATATAATGCAACACGCTCTGTATACCTGAATATATAAATTTGTTAAATACTGCAATTTGACCTGAAATGCCTGATTTAAGCGCAATAGTTTGAATTCATTTATTACACTAGATAAACGATTTATGCATCGTTGAATTGATAACTAAGTCTAATTTAATAATATGTAAAAAAATTTCTGAAATTACTTAAATTTTTTAACATTACCGAAAGCAAAAGCCAATAAATGTACAATTAATTATAGTTAGATATACTACATTGAACTTTGATGTTTTATGTAAAAATAACCATAAGCAATATCGAAAAGATTTTTGGAATGTAGGACAATTATTTACGTTTTATTAAAAATAAAATAAAATCTTGCTGAAATTGATAATATAAGTACGCTTTTTTTATAAATCAAAAAAACGCTTTTGAAAAAATGACTTTTTCCACAAAATTTGCTCTCCAGGCTACGTTTTTGAGCGGGCGGCGGCAAATGAAGTGGCAAACTCATTAGAATAAATCTCTTTACAGTATAAAAATTTCAAATCGTCTCTAAGTGGCGTGACTTTTTTTTATCACGGTCATAAACATAGAATTCCGTTCAAAAATTCATCATTTTCGACCAATGCTGGACGTAGGGTGCATATCCAAAAATGCTTTAAACTATACCATTAAGCATTTTTGAAGTCTACTCTATCAAACTATGTAAAAAACTAATCCAAAAAATATCAGCAAAATATATATAAAGGTGTGTGAAGTTACCCCTTATCTGACCAAAAAACCCCATTTTTCAGAACACACTTTTAATTTTTGAGTTTAAAATAGTATCACTGCGAAACGGCTTAAGATAATTCAAAAAAGTTTTCTTTAGGAGTTTAAGAAAGGTCATTAGAATGACTTGAAAAAATTTTGAGCATTTTCTTTGAAAAATGAATAATCTATTGGCAAAACTATTAAAAAAGTCAAGGCGAAAAAATGAAGATTTTGAAATTCAAAGTGAAATATTTTTTTAACTGTAAGAGTTACTATGGTACATGAAGCATGTTTTTTTGTCTCGTAACCTAGATTTAAAAAAGTCCAAAAAACACTAAAATCGATGCATGGTTATAGAAGTTATACCCCTTTAAAGCTCTTTCATACTCGAGATGGTCAACTTTGACACCCTGTAGCACACCCTGTGTTAAAACAGGGTGACCACAGAAACATTTTCCTTAAAGGTTAGCTCCCGCTTTTCAATTTTTGGGAACACCATTTCCCGATTGGACCAGTAGTTTAAAACATCTATATTTATTACCATGTTTTTTGTGTTTGGAACCACTGTGTACCACTACAAAGTTTTATATAAAATCCTCTCAACTTATTGTAAGTTAATACAACACACGTGTCTCAAAAATATTTCAAATCATTAAAATACTTTTTAGTTGTATCCTTTTATCCCAATACTATTCAAAATAAAATATTACATTGACAAAATCTAAGGAATAAAGAAAATTTCCGAAGCATAAAAATATGTCAGAGTAAAATGCTAAGATTATTTGTTTAAAAAAAAAAAACACAAAAAAACCCATTGGAAACATTTGTCGCACAATTTTTTATAACACGAATCGATGATTATAAAAATGTTACCTTTTGTTATTTTTTGTTTTTACACATCAAGTTACAGTGGGGCAAACTGCAATAATTTAGATATTACAAAGAAAAAAAAAAAACTAAAATCGAGTTTCAGTTAAAAAATTTGTTAATTAAATTCCAAGTTTAATTGAATTCGGTCCTATTAAAAAAGTTGTAGCATCAATTAAAATAATTTGTAACTATTTAATTGACTATTTAACTATTTATTTAGTTTCAATCAAGATTTTAATCATATCTATTAAACATTTACTTAAATGTTGTTTATCATTTTAAACAAACTTTTAGTAGATACTATTAAAAACTTAATTAAAATTGAAAAAAAAAATCGCCAAAAAATTTAGAAAAAAATCACTAAAATTGAAAAAATCTCCAAAATTAAGAAAATCCCAAAGTTTAAAAAATCAACAAAACTTAAAAGAATCCTCAAAATGAAAAAATCGTCAAAATAGAAAAAGTCGCCGACATTGAAAATAGCCAAAATCGGAAAAAAATATTCAATAATTCGAAAAAATCGTCAAATCGCTAAAATTGGTATAAATAATAAGTAATATTTTGAAAAAAAAATATATAAAAATCGCCAAGATTGATAAAAAAAAAAAATTAAAAAAAAGTACTAGATTTAGTTTCACTACAACTGAAAAAATTTAATTAAATTTAAAAAGTTGGGAAGAAGTTGAAAAAATAGCTAACAATTAAAAAAATCGGCAATATTAAGAAAAATTTTAAAAAATCTACAAAATACAAAATATCGCCGTCTTTAGAAAAAAGATAATTTGGAAATAAATCGCTAATAGTTTGAAAAACTCGATGGCTAAAATTCTCAAAAATTAAAAAAAAAATCGTTAATATTTAAAATAATCGCAAAAATGCTAAAATTTAAAAAATCGTCAAATTTAAAATGTTTAGCCAAAAATTCGCTAGAATTGCAAAATTTAATCAAATTTGCAAAAAAAATCGATACAAAAATGGAAACAACTTACAAAAATAGCTGAAATTTAAAAATGGCAAAAATTGAAACAAATAAAATCTTTGACATTCAAAAAAGCTAAATTGGGGGAAAAAATCGCCAATAGTTTTAATAAAATTCGTCAAGACTAAAAAAAATCTTTTCAATTTAAAAATTTCATTTAAACAAAACAATTATAAAAAACTGTCAAAATTGAAATATCGTGTTAACGATATTTCAATACAAACAAAAAATAAAAAATTGCCTAAGTAAAATTTAAAACGTCCATGTGTTAAACATTTTTCATTTTTGCTTTTTTTACATTTAATTTTAATTTTTTATCAATTTCGCATATTTTTTGTATTTTGGCGTTTTTCTTAAAATTTTTAGAGATTTAAATTTAATTGATTATTAAATTATATTGAATGATTTTATTTTGTGGTTTTTTAAATTTTGTAATTTTGTAATTTATTGTTAAGAGTTTTTAAAACTGGAAATTTAGTTTGGTGCACATTCATTTTCAATTAAACATTTAACAGATATTATTAAAGTTTTAATTGAAAGCGAGTTAAAATAAACAAAGGTTTTAGTGAAATTTTATTGACAATAATTTTTTCAGTGTACTTTAGATACCATTTATACCTAGATATATTTAAAAGAACACTAAATAATTTTTTTAAAAATTTCCAATTCTAGTTCTGGTAAAAAATGAGTAGTGATTTTCGAGTATCGAGTATTTGCATTTTTTTGGATACTCGATACTTAAAAGTAACTACTCGATATTTTCAGAGTTGTATTTTGAACAGAAAAACAATAACAAAATGCGAATCCGCTAAAATAATTACACTCATAGAAATAAATCTGTAAAAATTGCAAAACAAAGCTACTAAAAGGAGTTAAAAAATTACCTTGCAGAAATAACTGGTAAAATTAGTAATTTTTTTTCTAAATATTAGTAAAATAAGAATAGCTAAAATAAATCTGTTTAATTTACATATATTTAGTTATATTTAAGCAAAATTTTAGTTGATTGAAAGTAACGAAATAATCTGCTAAAATCGGCAAAAACATTTACAAAATATTAGTGGACAAAAAAATCATTAAAAAATGTGAAATTTTTAAGTTTTTTTTAATGCAAATAAATTTTGCCATTATGAAATCAGCAATCTATAATTTTTTTGCAAAAAAATATGTTGATTTTAGCAATATAAACTGTTATTTGCATTCTGCTCAATTTTAGGTAAATATAGCAAAAATGTTAATATTCATATCCCAGTTTTTGTTTGTTATTGTGAATCTACAAATATTTAGTAAAAGTTTGATATGATTTTTATTAAAAATAAAAATTTTGTTTTTTTTTTTTTGACCTTTAATTGTCCAATGAATATTACTCTATATATACGTTTTGAAAGAGGAAACAATCACATGCAAAACATCAAGCATTCATATAAACTAGTTTTCTCACTAAATGAGAACTAATATATATGAGCTCGAAGTTAAAGATTATCACCATTGATCAAAAAATAAATTGAAAACTTGTTTTTTGTGTGTATGTCTGCCTACCTTTGGTAAATATTATTCAGTAAAAGTTTTTGCTAATTTTAGTAAAAGTTTTTGCTCAATTAACTAAAATTCATATTTTGTAAAGTTTGCAAAATTTATTTTTGCTGTTCTTATTTTATGAATATTTAGCAAAAAAAATCTGCTAAATTTAGCAATTTTTTCTGCAAGGTAATTTTTAACTAATTTTTAGTAGCTTTATCTACTATTTTTACAGGTTTATTCTATAAATGTAAAATTAATATACAACTCTTCCAGCAGAAAAAATCAAAGGTGACAAGTTTAAAGAAAAAAGTTGGAAAACTATAAAAAACATCGAATAATTTGTAAAAAGTTTAAAAATATAATGTTTAAATTTAAATTTCTATTCAAATTAATATTTTTATAAATTTTTTGTAAACAATTAAAATTAATTTTAAATTTAAAACCTGTTAAAAGTGTCGAGTAGTATCGAGTATACAAATTAAAAATATCAAAGTAGTATCGAGTATTGAAATATAACCGAAATTACCAGTACTATCCCATACCTCAAAATACACTTGCTTCAAGTTCCAGGCTTTAATCGCTGCGGCTTAACCTCAAAATTTCAAAATTAAAAAAAAATATGATTTCAGAAATATTAACTTCCCACCCACCCCACTGTGCAACCGTTATAATATCATGAGTATATTGTGTGCGATGTTGAACTCCTAAACTTCCTGTATCATATATTAAAGTGACAGCTGAGTGTTGAACGTTGAAGGTGATGTATTAAACACAGAAAAAAACAACAACAACAAAATCAAATGGGAAAAATGGAGCAAATTGGTTGTTTGCCATCATCTTGACTTTTTCTCATATTTATAATACCTTTACAACAGCTTTGATTGATAGATGATAGCAATTTAGATCGATTTTTATTTTGCGATGTTTATGACAAAAAGAAAAATGAATGAAAAGTCATATAAATGTAGAAAAGCTGGCGAAAATACGAATTTAAGCTCAAAATGTAGTAGTCTTAAACTAAAACTTACATTTCGAATAATAATTATTCGCAATCAAAAGATAAACTTGAATTTCAATATGGCCATAATAACACATCTTATCCTTAAATAAACAAAATAACTACTCACACTCATACATGTGAATAAACACAAGTGTTTGTTAAACGGGATATGAAAACATTTTTACTTGTAACTCCAAGAAAAAACAAACTTGTAAGGTATCCATGGCAGTGCATTTGCGATTAAATGATTATATACCGTTAAAAAATTTTAATTATGTATCTTTTTTATTTTTGAAAATCAATCGAATAAACAAAGAATTTATTAATAATTTTTTTTTCTAAGATATTTCTTTGATATAAAATTAAAAATTTTGTATCATAATATTTAAAAATTTTTATATTAATTAAAATAAATTTTCTAATATTTTTAAAATATTTTTTAGATTACTCAAAATAAAAATAGTTCTTTTTGCAAATTGATTAAAATCACAGAAAAAACTTAATCGAGTTTCAATTAAAACATTTGTTAATTCAATTAAAAGCTTAATTTAATTCGGAGCTATTAAAGAAATTGTAGTATCATGTAAAATAATTTTTATTTATTTAATTTATTTGGCTTTAATTAAGACTTTAATCAAATCTATTAAAAATTTAAATATGAACATTTTGATTTTTTTTAATTTTTAGCGATATTTTTTTTTCAATTTTAGAGACTTGTTTTAGAATGTAAGCGATTTTTAGGAATTTTGGCGTTTTTTTTTAAATTTTGGCGATTTTTATTTTGTAAATTCCATATATGGCCCTTTGGAAGAATTGAAGAATTGAAGAATAATAAATAAAAAATTAAATAAATAAATAAAAGTTATATGCAATTTGAGTCGAAAATTCTAGTGATTTCATTAAATTTTGGGTTTTTTTTTTTATTTTAGCAATTTTTTCAATTCTGGCGACTTTTTTTTTTGACAATGTTGACAATTTTTTTATTTTCTTTTTAATTTTGGGGTTCTTTTTCTTCAATTAAGGCGATCTTTTTTAACTTTGTTTTTTTTTTTTTATTCTGGCTAGTTTTGTGAATAAAATCTATTTGAGTTGTTATAAGCGTTCCGAACACAGAGAACAATTTTTTTTTTAAACTTAAGTTTAAGATATCTCAAAAGTCTGATATGATCGATTAATTCAGAGGTCAAATTCGGATTTATGGTCTTGGTGCTTTCAGATTTTGATGGCTTGTGTTTTTAGTAGACTATGAGAGTTGTGTAGTTCGTGAAAGACATACTTCAATTTGCTTTGAACTAGTGAGCTAGTTCGCAATCTTCAGCTCTTTTAGGTCTTTCGCTCTTTTCGTTCCTCTCTTATGTTGCTTTTGAGTTTAATGTTGTTTCTTTTTCAATGTTGCCAGCTCATTTTTTTAATGTTAAAACTATGTGTCTAATATGAGTAATTCGCTTAAAAAATGATGAAATAAACAATCTAACGAACGATTGAACGAAATTGTCAAAGATCGATTAAAATAGAAGAGCGACCTAGTTCATTCTGTTCAATTGAACTCAAACGAACTATTTTGCATATTGTTATTTAAGTGGGTCTGTTTTTAATTTTCCCCAATACCGTCGTGCGTTTTCCTTTCTCTTATCAGGTAAGGATTCCATCTAAGTAAAAAATATATAATTTTTAATATTAATAGCTTACTACTCAAAAGTAAAATATTTACCAGGTGACGTGACAAAGTTTGAAATTTTATAAAAAATTAACTATTTAGTTTTATTATTTTTTTTTGTATTAAATTGTTCACAACAAACTTTATTTAAATTAATAAGAATAAACGTTGTATTGCGGTGACGAACGTGACAATATAATGTCAACGAAAGCACAAACAAATTTACCATTTACTGATCATTATTTACTCCGTTTGCATTTTTGGAGGTAATATATATTTGAAATAGGAGTATGCTTGCATCATCACTCTTAACGCCTTAAATATTTAAGAGGAAAATTTTACTGAAAATTATAAAAAATTTCCCAAAGACATGAACCCAACTTTGCAGTCCGTATTATCATCATGTTAACTAAGATATGCTTTTGGAATAAATTTAATAAACTTTAAGTATTTTTCTATAATAATACATGTCAGAAAGAATTATTTTCCGCTTTTAATTTTTCGGTCACGGTAGACATTTCTATGGAAAATCCCATATACTAAGTTTCATGCATATCGGAAGGGGTCGAGCTGATGGCCTATCAACCCTGTTATTGCAACGATCCCTTCTTATTATAGTCTTTTAGACCGAAGTTGAGGGCTTAACCATAGTTATGAATGTTAAATTTGTACCAAAATGCCTGTGGTTAATGTTGCACTCTGGTTATTTAATGCCTGTGGTTAAAGTTAAACTCTGGTTATTTTTAGAAAATTACTCGCCCTTAGAGTATTAAAATGTATATATTAATACAATTTTATATATTTTTTTAAATTTAATTCCAATGCCCAGCTCTGTTAAAGTATTAACAAATGATAAATTAGCAATGATTAAATAAAATATTTTTTCTTATTCTCTTTTCTTCGTTCTACTTTATTATTGGGCATATTCATTCACTTCGATAGGCAGTCATTATTACAAATATCAAAAGGACTTCGAACAAAACAAAAGATTTATTTGACTGCCTAATAACATAAAAAACAAGGAGAAAAAATACAAACAAATTTCTTATAAAAGTATTAATTTGTTAGGCTGAAGAAGATATTAACTAAAACAGAGTATTCATTTAGAAATGATGCAAAATTGATTAATAATTCATTAAAAGCTTAATAAAAAGACTATGAAATATGTATGTGTGTATGGTTAACAAAAGTTTCTAATAATATATTTATAATATACATATTATATTAGGAGTAGGGATAAACTTATGTCTTTTGAAAGAAAAAAATTTTAGTTTCGACTTTACCCCATGTTGAATTAATGACCCTTAAAGGGCCTACTCCGTAACTGCTTAAAGCAGGACTTATCACAGAACTTACACAATTCGCCACTGCCGTGAGTTAAGCGGTTTCAATTTTAGTGAACCGGTCTCACAACTGGTGAAAACTTTGTCCGAAAAATATTTGTTTTCGATTTTTATGGGTCTCAAGTTTACTTTGAATGCTTAAAGGATAAAGTATGTTTTATTTTTTTTAAGTTTTTTCGGAAGATATTTAGAGTTCGCCCAAATCGATTTTTGTCCAAAGATTGCGCCTTTTGGACGTTTTTGAATTTTATTTATAACTTGGTACTGGTATAGTCAATATTTTTAAAGAAAAAGATTCAAATTTTATTATTGTGAGCTTAAAGCATAATTTTCGGCAATGCTTTTGAACATTTGCATACACGGGAAAAAGTATCGTCAAAATAATTTCAATTAAACTTGTGTTAATTTCAAGCTCACTTTCAATTAAAAGTTTAATAATATATATTAAATGTTGAATTGAAAATGAGTTTGGTGCACACAAAATTTCCAGTTTTTATAACTCATAATGAAAACAAAAAAAAAAACCAGCCAAAATATGAAAAAATCACCAAAATTGAAAAAAAATAATCAAAATTCAAAAAAAAAAAAAATCGCTAAAAATTTTTTTGTTTAAACTGCTAATATAATAATATTAAGGAAAAAAAAAACGTCAAAAGAATTGCCGACTAAAAAAAACACCAAAATTTAAAAATATCACAGAAATAAAAAATGTTTTCGAGATATAGACATTTTAAATTGTATTTAGGTAATGTTTTCAATTTTAGCGTTATTTTTGTTGACTTTTTTAATATTGGCGTTTTTTGAAGTATTACCGATTTTTCAATTTTGATGATGTTTTTTCCAATTCGAGTTTTTTTTTTTAATTTTGACAATTGTTTTCCAATTTTGAATTTTTTTTTTTCCAATTTTTGCATTTTTTTTTTAACTTTATCGAGTTTTTTTTTTAATTTTGACGATTTTTTTTTTTTTAATTTGGCGGTTTATTTAAATTTTCTCAATTTTTTTAAATATAATCGATTTTAAATTTTTGGGGGATTTTTTTTAGATTTTTAAAAACTTGTTTTCCTGTTTTTAGCGATTTTTTTCTAGCTTTCTTTTTCAGTTTTAGCGTCTCTTTCAATTCTAGTTTTTTTTTTTTTTTTTTTTGATTTTAGCGTTTTTTTTTTTAATTTTGAAATCTTTTTTTGCAAATTTTTATTTTTTAATAGTATCTACTAAAATTTGTTTGAAATTAAAAACAGTATTCAATTAAATTTTTAATATGTATGATTAAAACCTCAATTAAATAGTTACAAATTATTTTAATTTATACTACAATTTCTTTAATAGGACCGAATACAATTAAACTTTTAATTGAATCAACAAATATTTTAACTGAAAGTCGATTTTTAGTTTTTTCTGTGTTTTTTTTTTCTTAGTCTTTGAATAAATATTATCAATAACGCTTTATAAATTTTAATATTTCTAATAAATTAATAAAACTAAAACTTTCTATATTTCTATCTTTCTTTATATCTATCTTTCAATCTATGTTTCTGTCTATTTCTATTCTTTCTCACCGTTTTTTCTCTGAAGGGATTCACAATGGACCGTATTGAATCTCCGAGTGGAGTTGCGCCC
>CM037853.1:207534834-207562462 GCA_021234595.1 Delia radicum
TACACCCAAAAAAATAATGAACTAAAATTTAGAAAAATTAACTTAATTTGAGAAAAAATTGAACTCCAAACGGCGCCAAAGCCGTTTTTACTAGAATTTAGTAAATTTTTTCTTGAAATTAAGAAACACATTTTGTTTCAAATGAGGAATGACATTTTCAAATTCTGGTAAAATTTTACTATCTGAAAGCAAATTTTTATTGGAAAACAATGCATATTTTTCTCATAATTAGTCAGTATATTAATTTAGTTTTTTCTTTTAATAAGAAAATATTTTCTGGTTTTTAGAAAAATTTTTCTTTTACTTAGTTCAATCGAAAAATATTTTTTATTAAAAAACAGTTCAATTTTCCTTAAAATTAGGAAATTATTACCGAAATGTAGGAAAAAAGTTCTAAAATTAAATAAAGGATACCTAAAATATACATGTGTTCTAATATTAAGGACAACAATTCCTAACTACTAGGAGAAATTTACTTCTATTGGTAAATTTCACCCTAGTTTTGAGGAAGAGTTGTGCTTAAAACTAGTTCACTATTCCTTGAAACTTAAAACAATGTACTTAGGTAAAGTAAATTATTTTCCTTAAAATATAAAAAAAAACACTGCTGTTCGAGTAAATATATTTTATTAAACTAGAAAAATAAGAATAATTTTTATAGTTTAATACAAAAAATTTACTCCTAAAAGTGTAATTTTCTATTCTAAGCAAAAAATTAGCTTCAGATGAGTATATTGTTTCCTTTGAGCTGAAAATAAAGAAAAAAAGTTGTGTTAAATAAAAAAATGTAAGTTTATTGGTTTTATTTTTATTTTCATTTAAAAAGTAATACACGTATAAATATATAAACAAAAAATATAAAAAATTAATATAATTTACCAAAAAAATTATGTAAAATATATAATTTGATTATATTATATTTTATTTATCTTAATCTTGAAACATTTATGTTTTAAAACCAAATGTAATTTTATTGTTAAATTTGTAAAAGTTAATCTTTAAACTTAGATTAATAAATTTTTAAATAAAATACTGCATCTGAAATGTGACTCATATTTTTGTATTATAATAAAAAAAAAAAAAAACATTATTAACAAGACTAGCCGATTACTACAAATTTTCGGTTTATTAACTTGGAAATGCAAGCAAAAATTCGTTATCGGCTTTAAATAGGACAAGTTTCACTAATATTTGAAAAACTCTGCCTTAACAGATTATATAGTCCTGGAAGTATAAATATTTTTTCATATTTAAATAATATATTAAAAAGTTTATCAATTTAATTCAAAAGACATATGTATCAAAAAATTATTATTTTTTAACTTGCAATCAGGTAAACCAATTAGAAAATAGTACTTCAGGATAACCTGGAACATAATAAGTTACTACACCGTCAGAACCTTTTTATAGTTAAACAATGGTTCTCCTTGAGAAAACTACGTAGAAGGGACTCTCTCGTTGTGACACACTGCTTCTTTGGCTATGGAACACTAGAGGTCCTTAAACTTCTAAAATTAACTATTTTAAGGAACTTGTTGCAAAAATGCAAACAATAACTACAACATTGTATACTTTTTTGTGTCTATTTAGTATTCTTTATAAGAATTTTCTGAATAGAATAAAATGCAATAAATATCGTTCACATTTCAGCCAACAAGCAAAGCAACATTATTATGTAAAAGCTCAATTTTAGAATTTGTTAACATATTTGCTAATTAAATGTACTTTAAAATATATTCACATAAGTCTTTTAATCCAACTTTAAATGTTTTAAAAATTTAGATTATTTTTTCAACTAATTAAATATTTTACAACAAAACTTTTGTATATATTTCCAAGTTTTTTAAAACATCTTAATTTTAACAACAATTTTTCTTCTAATATTTGAAAGAAATGTGTCTGCCTTGATTTAAACGGTTTAAAAATTCTAATGATTACCTACATAAATTTAAAACATATTTTACAGCATAATGTTGTTTATTGATATGTGGTTTATTTCTAACTATTTCCAAGTTGATGATTAAATAATAATTAGCATCCAAATATCCTGAAGTCATTCAGCAATGCATTTGTCTTCGTTTTATTTCTAAAAAAAAACAAAATAAATTGTTTTATTAAATTTATAATAAAAAAAGAAATATTTACTTTTAAACCAAGTTACAACCAAATATTTTAATTTTGTTTGATGTTAATATAATTTTAATAAAATATCTGCACAAATCCTCCAAATGCCCAAATGCGTTTATATAATCACAATATTCTGGAAAAATAAAATAAAAAATTATTTTCAAGCTAATTAATAATATTATGGTAAAAAATTACCTTTAAACGTTTTTAAAAACACAGCTACAAAAAATCAAGTTTTTACCAGATTAAAAAATATTAAAATTTAACTGAAAACAAAAAAAATAATAAATAAAATTAACAACAAGAATTATTTCTTAATTAAAAATATAATTCGAAACCTTTAAAATTGTTTAAGGCTCTCCCTCAAAATTTTGAAGTCGATTCATCAATAAATTTTTTTATGCATTTCCCACTTAGTTTTAGTAATTTCAATAAAACTAAAATGAAAAGAAGAAAGATTTTAATAAAATATATAAATAAAAATAAAAAATATTAAAATATTAAAATAAAATACGAACCTGTTCAATACTCCCGTCCAACTTAAAAAAAAAGATTAAAAGCACAGCTTCCCTTAAAGAATGGCCGCATATTTACCAATTCAATTTAAATAAAATCTGAAAATAAACCAACATTTAAAGCAAAAGTTAGTATTTAACTAAAATGTAGTTTATATTAACAAAATCAACAAGTTCATTATGAACTAAATTCAAGTTTAAATTGAACTAAATTCAAGTTTAAATTGAACTAAATTCAAGTTTAAATTGAACTAAGTTCAAGTTAAATTGAACTAAACATGATTTTTTTTATAAAATGGCCTCCATGAACGACGCTAACATTTTACATACGAAAATATACATTTTAATTAATATTTTTCACTGTAGATTACATTTAGTTTAATGTTATTTGTTTATATTGATATTAACAATTTATTTAAATAAAATTTTTAAGAAAAATATAATATTTTTGGAAAAAAATTAAAAAAAAATCACTTTTACAAGAAAAAATTTTGCTTACCGTTGTTTAAAGAACAAACACTTTTAATTGCTATTACTTGTTTAAAATAATGCACACTATTAATTTTATATTCACTTTTTATTATTTACTTAGTTTATTTTACTTTTTATTTTTTTTTAATATATATTTTGTTAACTTTTTTATTAAAATTATTTGAATTAATTTCGCTTTAAGAGACGCGCACTTCATTACTTTGCAAAAATTATTTTGATACTAAAACAGAAACTTTAGCAAGGATTGTTTCTATAACTATCCATACTAAATGATGTGCGAAAGAAAGAGACCGTAACAAAACTAGTTTATCTGAAATTTGTTATACATATTTATACAACAACATTTTTTTATTGTCTCTCATGGATTTGAAAGTCAAATAATAAAATATTTACTTTTATGCTCTTTGCAGAGCGTGAAGAAAAATAAGCTCATTTTGAGGAAGATTATGTCGCAAAATAAGTTAATTTTTCCTTGGATGTAGGAAAATTTCAATAATTTTTTTTAAAATTTTAGTTTAAAAAACTTTGTACGAAAAAAATATATAAATTGGTGAAAAACATTAAAAAACAGTTTATTAATTTGTAGAATTAAGAAAATTTTTATTATTAACTGGAAATATTTTCTTTAATTTTTAAGGATTTTTTGTTGAACTAAAGTCTAGGAAACAATTCTTTAGCATAAATATTACATAAACTAAAAAAGAAAATTTAGAACATTCGTTCCAGAATATAGTAAAATTTTCTTACAGAGCGAGAAAAAAATAACTCACATTTAGAAAAACTATGTACTTGTTGTAAGTAAGTCAAATTTTTGAACTAATTGGGAGAAAATTACATCCTAAATATTTTTTTTGAACTAAAGCTCTGTTTTTATTTTTTTAAGGATGCAAATTCATTACAACTTACATGTTTTAACCAAACACGAGAAAACTTTTTTTTATTAGGAAGAAGTTTTTTCTAAAACCAAGAAATTTTGATGAGGAAATCAATGAACTATGTCTAAGTATATAAACTATTTTGTTTTTACTCTAATTTAGTTAATTTTATTTATTTTAAGAAAATTTTCTTTTGTTTTAGAAAAAATTTCCTTGAATTTAGGAAAATGTTTGAACTATTTATAAGTAAATTTTATATTAAATTTTAGTTTATGTCTTTTTTTTGAGTGTACCATATTAAAGTTTGACATTTGTGCAACCACATTTAACAGATGTTTGGTGGATAGAAATGAATAAACGATTGTATGTAAACTGTTTTCTGTCAATGATTGGAATTGTATTTACTCCTTATATTCCTGCTCCTTTTATTTATACAAACTTACTCCTTTATCAATACTTTTTAATGTATTGTGTAAATGCTGGCGTCTGTCAGCACTCTACACAATGCATTTTGTCAACTCAATCAAGCAATAAATGCATAGACTGTCATCTCCAGCAGCAGCATAAGGAATGGTACGAGCGAATCAATACACGAGACACACAAATATATGAATGCGGGTAGAAAATATTGTAATAAAATATTGAATTTCTTAACATTTGACTTGTTTTAAACAAGGTTAAGACGTTCTACTTCTGTCCTTTTTTTTGCATTTTATTCAAAATACAAAAAACTTGCCTGTGGTGTTTGAGTTTTTGCAACCGTTAAATAAAATTATGTAAAAATTTATTATTTTCTCCTGAATAAGAGCAGCTATAAAGTTTAAGGAAGAATATAAAATTGCCCAGCAGTAATTTATGAAAAAGGATTTACCATCCTCAGTTCTTGCAAGAAGAGAATGTTTCATAAAATTTCAGTTGATGATTTCATTCAATTAATTAAATATTTCCTCACAAATTAACAGTCAATAACAAAATAATCATGCACTTTAAAAAGTGTGTTTTAAGGTGACTATAATATGCATAAAATATGCACTTACTATTTTTTTAATGTTAATTTTCTTTGCAATTTTCTTCTAAAAGTCTTAACCCGTGGAAAGAAAGGCACTTTAAATTAATTATTTTTCATGTTTTAAATTTTAAATTTATTTTGTATTGTTTAATATATTCTCTGTATGTCACAAAAAAAAAATATGGTCTTATGTTTTTTCATCTTAAAATATATTATAATATATGATTGTATATGGTGTCATATATATGCATATATTATTATATATTTATATTTCTTATGTGGTACATATATAACGATATATTGTTAAATACTGACCTTTTAAAGTATAAGATATTAAGCATATATGCTATACATAATAAGATATGATAGATTGATTGTCATATATAATATATTCTCATGTAATATATTCACCGTAAGTATTCATATATGGTGACATATAAGCTTTATTAATTAAGACATAATAATATATGCTATTTTATAAAATATATTTCTGTATGTTATATAAGATATGCTTATATATGGTGCCATATGAATAATGCAATTCAAAATAATTAACAATTATTGTAAACTAATTAATAATTATGATAAACAATTTAATTTGAGATATGATTATATATGGTCCAACATCATTAATATTTTCAATGCGTATAAGCCATAATTATATATTGTAATATATAACCCCATATGTACTTATATATGCGCAGATGTCCAAATTATTTTTCTAAAAATTACTTATCTTTTTGAATCTTATTAGATCCAAGTAGATCTAAATCATAGGTCGGCAGAGCGTAAAATGAGGTTGTGTGTGTGAGCGTACTACCCAGCAAACACTTAATCGAGCGTTTCAATTTACCATTATTGTTCCCTACACACAAAAAATAGTTGCCAATAACTTGCCTAAAATATGCCTATCCAAGTTGTTTTGTAAAATTTAAATAAGTTTTTAAATTGTTTAGCCAAAAACTTCGAAAAATTCTCCAAGATAGATAGGGCTATTTTAGACAAGTTATTGGCAACAATTTTTTTGTGTGTAGGTAATGTGTTACGCTTTTCCCTTAAATATACATATTTGAAATTGTCCAAACATGTTGTATGACTTAAAAAAAGGAATGCTGAAGTTTTTGGAATGGGAAAACGTAGAAAAGAAATCAACAACGATACTAATACTTCCAAACTGATTTATTTATAATGTTATAACAATTTCTTATTAATAAAATGTGTTTTAAATTTGATAATATAAAATGCATTGCATGTTACCAAATGCATTATCAATCATAAAATATTTTTCGTAATTCATTATTAAATATAAATGTTTGTTCCAACAAGGGTAAGTATTGCTGAAAAAAATATAAAAGCATCCGCCGCATGTACACTTGTCAGAGTCTCATCGACAACTAAATGAAAGAGCGTAAGTATATGTGTGAAGTGGTCTTTGCACAATTGTGCTATGAAATGCCGACCTATGATCTAAATTCATCCCAGGGGATATTTTGGGATCCATCACTATCTTAAATTACATATTTTGTGATCCCCTATTTTTAGATAAATTTTGATCTAACTTAATCCGGTAATATATTTGAGGGATCTAATCGGATATTATTGGATACCCCAATTTTGAGAAAAACTTGGATAAGAATAAATATCGATATATATCAAATGAGATCTAATTTTGTATTTGAGATGTAATTTATTTTTGATCGGGTTTAATTAAAAGTGACATTTTTACGAAAACTTAAGAAAAATATGCATTTTGAGCAAAAAATGCAATAAAAATATGCATTCAATGCAAAATAAGTAAAAATATGCTAAAAAAAATATGCATTTAAAACAAAATATGCAAAAATATGCATTTATATGCATTTATAGCAAAATATGCAAAAATATGCACTAACAAATCGATGACATTTGAACACAAATTCTATGATTCGCAAAGATATTTTATTTACCCTGTTCTCAGACTTAAGAGAAAAAACATCCATTTGCATGAATTCCGGTCCCTGGTCATAACATATGTAGTATATCGTCCATTCCAGGAGAGAATGTTAAACAACGTAAATTTTTTGGCATCCAGCCCTTTGATTTGTTAAAATTTGGCATACTAAGAATGTATATTACTCACTACCGTTTTTAATTCATTTAAATTATGTAACTCGAGTTTTTTCCCGTTTTTAACTTTTTGAAAAATCAAAAAAAAAATTAGTGAACTTTGAAGAGCCATATTTCCGAAAGTAGTTTCACTATTTTAAATATTTAAAAAGAATATAAAAGTTTGTAATTGTCTATTTGACGATTTGTAATTAAAAAAACAACCACTTTTTTGCGATAATGCGTAAGCAATTTTGATTTAATTTTTGCATTTCCCGTCCCTACCAAAATTATAAAAAAACTTTAAAATCCTAAAAACCTAAAAAACAGTATTTTATGTTTAACAATTTATTCCAAAAATTATACATTTTTCCAAAAAATCGAAGAGACGAAAAAGTGCAAAATGCATTTCATTATGAATGAATTATCACAAAAAAGTGGGGGTTTTTAATTACAAATCGTAAAGTAGACAATTTCATATAATTTTTAAATCCTTGAAATAAGTTAGGAAATATGACTTTTAAAAGTTCATTAATTTTTTAATTTTTTGAATTTTTTAAAAACTGAAAAACGGAAATAAAAACGCTAGTTAAAAAAATTTGTTTAAAAAAAAACTGAAAAAGTAGTGACTAATAGACATCCTAGAGAATATGTGTGCAAAACATAAACGAACTTAAATGTCCCCCGTTCATATTTTGGACGATCTATCATGGAATGGACGATATAAAATAATCATATCTCATTTGATATAGATCGATATTTAATCTTACAAAAGTTCACCTCAAAATTGCGGTATCCAGTAATATCCAATTAGATCCCTCAATAATATTACAGGATTAAATTAGATCATTGCGCACCTAAAAAAAACTTACGTGTCTAATATTTTTTTTCGTAATCTTAAACATATTCAAGTTTTATTATAATCTGCGAATTCACCACTGTAAAGTTTCCTTCTTTGTAAGTTTTTTAATAAAAAAGCCGAACAATATTTTTAATTTCTGTTTTTATATTTATACTTTTTATATTTTCTAAGGTTTTGGAAATTAAAGCCATTTTTGAAAACTTGTAATGCCTGTTTTAAATTGATTTGCAATTCACCTTTTTCTTAACAATTGAAATAATTTGAAAAAATCTGGAAATTTTCCCGACTTTTTATGGCATTTTTAAAAAGCATAAAAATTTATTTTTTTGGAAAATATTTTCGGTTGCCCTGATATTTACAAATAATATCCTAATACCTTTAAGTATAAGTATTTACGATTTTTAACATTTGAATAAAGTTTTATATGAAATTGTTATATAAACCCCATAGCGTATGAGTTACGCTCACCTATTATTCGTAATAATATTAAGTATACGACATGGCCCACTGCAAAATAGCGAAATTGAAAACAGCACGGTTTTAATTGGAGTTCGTGTGTAAAATTATGGTCTTTCGAATAATCTTATTTTTAATAATATCGGTCAAAATGTGGGTCTATAAAAGCGCAGAAATATTCAAATGGTCACGGCAAGTTCAAAATGGCACAAAAAAGTAAAAAATGGAAAGCAACGAAAATTTTTGCAAAAATTTCATGCCAATTTCAAATATTTAAAAAAATACTAGTTGATTAAACGTTTTTTTTTTAATATTTCTAGTAAAAAGCAGTAAATTTTAGATTAGTTCTATGACATATCCTGGGGTATGCCAACAAAATTTCCGCTATAAATTAAGTTTTGTAATATTACGAGAGGTTCTAGCAATTTCCGGTTATAGTGAAAGGTTCATAGTTTGAAGTAATTTCTTAGTCCAAAAATAAGTTTCAAAAATCATCAATCGCTGTTGGTGGTTTTTTTTTTGTTTCTAAAAATTATTTCTAGGTAATATAATGTATATAAGAAATTATTTGTATATATGTGATATATATATATATATGAATTATCTCCCTTACTTGTTTCTATCTTCTATAGTTTTATGCATTTTATAAATAGTTTTTTTCTTTAAAAACTTTTTTTTTATTTTTATTTTATGCAGTGGATAGGATTATGAATTGATTAAAAATGTACACTGTGAGAAAATGGCTATCAAATTTATATAAAAAATACCATTATAAATAAATTTATGCACTCAGGGAACTTCTAATGCAAATATTTGTAGCTGTTTAAGTTGTAATACAGTATCTTTAATTTTAATCGAAAAAACAGTCATTTGTAGAAGAAACTTCCGTTTTGACTACAATTGTAGTTCATTTAAAAAACCAACCACATCAAATTACTGTATTATGATTTTACATTCATTTTATATATTAGTTTTTTTCATTCCAAAAATAAAAAAAATAAATGTTTGTTTATTTTTACTGCATATGTGGTAAATTTTTACTACAATTGTGGTTAATTTTTTGAACAGTAAAAAATAAATGACAATGTTAGTTGAATTTACTGAAATGTAAGTCGTCCTTTCTTCAACGGAAATTTCATTTGTTTTAACTACATTTGCAGTGCTCTTTACCTACATAGCATTCTAAATGCATGGACTTTTTATATTTAGCATTTAAGTTTTGAGTGATAACGGTATTTAAAAAATTCATGGACGAAGTGCTCACAAATTATATACAAAACAATAGTGTCCGACCGAACAGTTCGGCCAAAAAACTATATTTTGTCGGTTTTTTTGATATCTACCGGCAATGATGACAAATTTTGGTATTGGAAACATGTTTGTTGAGCCGATTTAATTCGATTTTGTGTATAAAATTTAAGAGAAAATCCGAAGTTCAGCTATAAAGTTAAAAGTTCGGCCGCCGAACTATTTTCAATTTGGCCGAACTTTCTGAGGCCGAACAGTGAATTCAAATTTGACACTCAAAATAGCATCTAATCAGCCCAGTAAACATTTTTCCATCCGCCAAACTTGTCCATAATGCTTTAAAAATACCGAATACAGACCAAATGCATTTTCTGGCCGAACTGTTCGGTCGGACACTACAAAACAATATAGAAGATATAAATTTTACGTGTTTTCTCATCAACATAACAATCAAACATATAAAACTTTAAGCTTTTTTACATTTTTCAATAATTTTTGAAAAAATTCCCATCGTAAAATGGGCAAAAAATTTAGTTTTTAAATAATTATCTGGCAACTGTGGTTGAAAATGTTCTACTACTTGAATGTTAGTTTCTAAATTAATCAAAATTGATGATTAATAGTTTTTTTGTTAAAGTTCTGCCTATTATGGAGGCTCTAGCTTTTCTAAAACTTCGGATTTTGATGAGATCTTTAGCCAGATCGAAATACTAGTATCAACCTTGCTAATATGTTCGATTTGCTTTATTTTGTAAATATACGGATGTTGAAAGGTCGTTATAAATTGAAATAACATTAAAATAATCTCGATGTATATAAAACAAAAAACTAATAAAACTGCAAAAAATATTACTTGAGCAAGAGTAAAAGCTAAAAGTTTTTTATATAAATAGAACATTTTTGGTCTTCAAAGTTTAGTAACGTCATGATGATTGTTAGAAAAAGACCCTAACCACGTGCTTGATTACTAAGAAGACAAGAATGGAGCAAAATTGATGATTAATAGGTTTTTTGTTAAAGTTCTGCCTATTATGGATGCTCTAGCTTTTCTAAAACTTTGGATTTTGATGAGATCTTTAGTCAGATCGAAATAATAGTATCAACCTAGCTAATATGTTTGCTTTGCTTTATGTTTGTAAATATACGGAGATTTAAAGCTCGTTATAAATTGAAAATAATATCGATGTATATAAAAACAGAAAACTAATAAAACTGTAAAAAATATATATTTTCAATTTACTCGACTTACTCGATTTATCGACTTAAATTTTTCGAATTATTCATTACTAGTACAATTATTTATTAAAAATGCATCGATTAATCGAGTAACGATTAACCGAATGAATACCCGAATTCTGGTTCTGTATTGGTCCATTGAACTAATAATGATAAAGATTTCATTATATTTATAAGGACTTTTCAAAATCAAATGTAGATTTTTCTGTGAGTGTAATATTGGAATGGAAAACAGTTTTATGAAATATGTGGTTTTTCTTTATCTTCTTGTTTTTTTTCTCATTTCAATAATTGTGTGATTAAAAATTTTGTTCTTTTTTTATTTTAATATTTTTTTTTTCTCTACCTTTTCGTTTCAGTAAGTGAATTTATGGTTGTTTAAAAGGACTACAGATAAGCAAAAGGTATTCTAAGTTAAGCAAGTGATTTGTAGTTCAAACTTTTTTAAACTTATGGCCAAGAACATTTGTATATTTAAAATTTATTAAAGCTTGTGTAAAGTATATATCAATGCTCACGAGCCGACGAGCAATCCAAAATTTTCATTACTTTATTTAAAAAGATCAGAGCCATCAAGAGCAAAAAAATATTCTTTCCAAATGTACTAGCACCCTGATGAGATCCTTAAACTCAGTGATACATTTTGATTAATCTCACTTTGGACACATGGATAAAATTAGAGATGAACATTCAGCTCGGTCAAAATTAAATGTTGCGTCCAATTTAGTTTGGTGTTCAAATTCCACTCGTTCACTGCTGCATTCCATATCGTTCCCATGTGGCCTTAGGTTCAATCCGATTATAGAAATATATTATTATGTTCTAATGGGTCCGCTAAATATATTTTTTTTTTAACTCCTGAACCAATTGGACTTTGTATGGCGTCATACCAAGGTATTTATGCAAAATTCGTCTCAATGATGTCTCCGAAATGTTCAATTAATGAGAACGACGGTGAATTGATGTTGATGGTGCTGCACGCACACTTTCTGCCACAGCAGCAATATTCTCGGGTGTACGCATTGTTTTTGGCTTTTCACGCTTTGGTTTATCGATGAGGATGCCAGTTTCTTTCACTTTTTTCACAAGATAACGAACATACGGACCATATTCGTTCAGCGGAACTATAAAACTAATTATCTGTCAAATCAGACATGAGCTAAGTGTTACCATTCATGAAATAAGCACTAGTGGAAAAAAAAAACGTTAGATGGCGGACCCTTTATTACGTAAATTAGTTAAAAATAAATAAGTATGTATTGCTGGATCTTGGTCGTAAAGAACTTAAACTGTAGTTAATAATTAGAGTCCGACCGATTACTCGGCCAAAAATGATATTTGGTCGGTTTTTTTGGTATACGATTTTGAGTGTAAAATTTAAAGAAAAGTCCGTAGTTAAGCAATGAATACAGCTACATTTCGTCTTTTTTATTAAATTCTTTACTCAACATCGAATTAAAACGGCTCAACAAATATGTGTTTAATATCAAAATGTGTTCATATTTTCTACAAATACCAAAAACCGAGCAAACATTGTTTTTTAACCGATTAATCGGTCCGACCATATTAACTCATTATTGGCACGTCATAGACCTGCTAGAGATTTTTCAATCAAACTTTGTAGATATATACAACCATGATTCATTAAGAAATTTCTGTACAATAATTTCTTTGCCGTAAAGCGCCCTCTGATGGAAATATTAGCAACCAAAGTTGAAACTTTGTGAGTCTATAAATCCTAGACGGCTTAAGATATTTTAAAAATTATATTTTTTTAAAATTTTGTGAACAAATCTTTATTCAAAAATAATATTGTCATATGGCAACGTTGCCGATATAATTTCTATAATTTTAGTAGTATTTTAATAAACCCCATACATTATTCATGTTCTGAGTGAAAACGGAATAAATTTTGAAATATTTTAGACTTTGTGTACATGAAAAGTTCATCGTCCGATCGGTCAGATTTTCAAAAATTCTATACAATGAATGAACTAATTTCTAGCAGTGAAATACATTTTCAGATTTTTATTATCAACATAACAATCAAAAATATAAAAGATTAGCCTTTGTTATATTTTTAAATAATTTTTGAAAAAAGTTATTCTGAAAAGGTCAAATTTTTTTTTTTTTTTAATAATTATTTGGCAACAATTAGTTTACGATTTTTAAACCACTTAATTCTCTTTATCCAACAAAAAAATATAGCTGCTTAAAAGTACTGGGTCGAACAAGGAACACTGTGTCAAAAATGAGTTAATAATGTAGAGTATCTTAAATTTGCATTAAGCAATAAGTTTTCTGTTTCTCTCTTTCTTTCCGTTTTTTTTTTACTTTTTTTATTTTCTTAAGTCAATATTGAATATGGCAGATATTCTTTTTTGTAATAAAAAATTTAAGGCATAAATGTTTAAAATGAATAGGTTAAATAAATTGTAAAGATGAAAGACACAAAAATTATTGACAGAAATCTTTAATTTAAATTGAAGTGATATAAGAGAAAAAATTAACATTAAAATGTCCATCATAGACTTTATGGTCAGACGAGTATGTAATTAAGAAAAAACGTATGAGCCATTCCACAAATGTTTGAAGAAAAATACTATGACAGGCTCTTACTAACCATTCTATTGGTTATAGCAACAGAATGCTGTGCTCATATTATAATGTTAATTTTTTCATTGCGGTACACAAACGATATTTTTTTGTTATGAAACAAGTTAAAAAATTCTCCAAAATAGACAAATAGACAAGTTTTTTGTTATTTATTATTTTTAATGGAATCAAATAGTTTTACTAAAATTGTGAATAAAATTCTTACCGTTTGCAAAAATGTGACTTGTAAAATTCTTTAAAGTTCGTTTGTTTTCCAGTTGTTATGTTATCAAAAAATATTACTTTGTGTTGCGTTTTTTTTTATGCAACGACACAATAAAACCAGAAAAACAGTATGCGTCGAAACTTTTTTAAAATACACACAGAAAATTTCTTAGACGAGTTTTAATGAAAATGTTTCACTAAACTTATTAAGTTTTCTTCACAATGTGAATGAAAAATTTATGAGAATTTATGAAAAAGCTTCATAGTTTTAAAGAAACTTGTTCATTAGTGGTATGAAATTTTTAATAAATAAAATAAATTTTTTTACTAAATTTTATGAAAACTGCATGAATTTAATGAAAAGTTTCAATGGACGAGTTCCAGTGAGAATTCATAGATCTAATGCAAAAATTCATTTATATCATGCAGATCTCTCAGTGCAGAGATTTAAATAAAATAAAAGAAAGGCACACTTTAGCGAACAATGCCTTACAAATTTAGCAACTCAGGTTGAAAAATTAGTAACTCAGGTTCAAAAATTAGTAAAATATTTTGTCAAAATCAGCGAAGAAAATTAGTTAAATATTTTGTAAAATGCAAATAAAGAATAGAAATAAAAAAATCACCTAAAAATGATTTTGTAAACTTTGACTAAAACGTAGTAAAAAATGTTTCTACTTGCTAACTTTTTTATTTAAGTGTAATTATGTAGTAAAAAATATTGCTTAATTTTAGCGAATCGAATTCCATTAAAGGTTCGCTAAAATTTAACTAAATTTTAGTAATACTAACTAATTTTTTCCACAATTTACGAACAATATATTGTATGAGTAACATTCAATACTTATACGCACTGTAGATCTAACTAACAAATTTTCGAACTTTTATTGAAAATTTATAATGGATAATATTCAGCGAATATTTTCACCAAACGAAAGCCAAAACTTTCCGGATCGATAGAAAAACGTGTAAAGATTTTTTATAAATGGAATATATAAAAAAAAATGTGCCCGATTTTTAGATAAATTGAGTTGTCTATAACACTAAGACCTCAGAATGTGATATAAATATTTAAAAATATATAGTTAGTAAACATTTATTCAACTACTAAAAATAAGTTCAAAATTACGTTGCAGTAAAAACTGCTAAATTTAGCAAATTTTTTTTTTTTGCTTTGCTAAATATTAGTAAGATTAGAATAACAAAAATAGATTTATTAAATATACAAAATTTTAGTAATATGTATATGAGCTAATTTGTAGTTAATTGAAAGTTACAAACTAATCTGCTAAAATCAGCAAAAAAAATGCTAAATATTTTTGCTTATGCGAATAAAAATATGCCCTTCTGAAATCAGCAGATTAATTTGTTATTTTCAATGAACTAATAATTTGCTCGAATACAACTTTAATTTTGTCAATGCAGCAGTTTTATTTTTGCTGTTCTTATCTTACGAATATTTAGCACAAAATAAATTTTATAAAGTTTTTCTGCAACGTCAATTTTCTGAGTGTAGCATTTTCCAAATTCAAGTAATTTACTAATAAATAATAAACTATAAATGCGCACAAAATTGTTCAATATTTAACGCTCATTTGGTAAACTTTTTGAAAACATTTTTTGTTGCAATCATTTGGGGCAATCCATATATTTCATATTCATAAAAATATTAAACAGCATTTCAAATACATTTCAGTTAAAACACAAATTTTAGCCTTAAAACTGTAGTCATAAACGAATATTACCTTTTATACAAGGTTTAAGTAGGTATTTTAAGCAAATATTCGTTTATACATACAGTTTTAAGGTTTCAAATGTGTTTTAACTAAAATGTATTTGAAATATAAATTAATATTTTTTATATGTTTGAATTGATTCCTGTAGAGGGGCAGTTGTTATGAAAGCTTCATATAAATGGCATACTTTAACGCTATGATCAAAAACAGCCTGAAAGCGTTCTCCTCCTTAAAACTGTGTTTTAGTTATTTAGATAACAACATAACTGTTAAAACGTTTCACAAAAAATTGTGGATGATTAATCAGAACTGTTATTAAATAAATTTTTCCAACTTCCGCTGAGGTTCGAGTCTTAACTAAACCGTTATTCCACAGGCTGTTTCATAACTCATTTTATAAAGACACAACCAGTTAAAAAACGTTATTCAGTTCAAAACACAAAAAGTCTGCAGATATTTCCCCTAACAAATCATACACTCAGGGAACTTCTGCATTAAAAATATGTAGTTGTTTGGGTTGTAATACAGTTTCATTATTTTTAATGTAAATGTAAGTCATTTGTAGAACAAATACAATTTTTAACTAACATTGTAGTTCATTTAAAAAAACAACTCACATCAAATGACTGTTTTATGATTTTACATTCATTTTTTACAGTTGTTTTTTGTTATTTAAAAAAATAAAAAAAAAAAATTTTTGGTTTATTTTTTACTACCATGTGGTTCATTTTTACTACAATGTTAGTCATTTTTTGAACATTAAAAAACAAATGACAATGTTAGTTTAATTTAATGAAATGTAAGTCGTCCTTTTTTTAAATGAAATTTCATTTGTTTTTGACTACAATTGCAGTCGTCTTTAGCAACATAATTTCCTAAGTGTAATATTCTAGGGACATTTTAAAAATATTGAGCACATAAAAAATCCTGGCATAAAAATACAAGGTAAAGCCATTAGGGAGAATTATGGTTTTTTTTTTTGACATTATATGGTTTTTGTTTATTTTTAGTATGTATTTATGACATTTTGTGTTTGTAATCGAGAGAATATTTTTGTAATAATGTTTTGCCTTGAAAAAAACGACATTTTCAACTTTAGCTCTTCTGATTTTAGTAAAACTTGATATGAAAAAAAATATTGAATGTTGTAGTAGTGAATCATGGGAGAAAAGCATTGATTTTTCCATATAAATGCTAATGCCAAAGTATTGCCATTTATATGAAAAAAAAAAACAATGGCTCAATTATGTGAATACGTTAAAGACGTTTTGGGAAAAAATTACTGTATTGACTAGCCAACTAACAGGAATTCTTCTTATCTCCTCACTTATACCTATTACCAGTTCTGCTTGTTCAATATTTTCATGTAGCTCATAATGTTTTTGAACGATAAATTGCCGTTTCTCGACGATTTAACCCTTTCACTACCGACTTTTTGTTTGTGGATATATTTCTATTTTGACTTCAGGTTCCTGTTAGGGATCCTTAATTTAGAAAGGTTTACATATATGGCTCCTCCTGCCCAACAAAAAATGGGTTCGAAAATCGAAGTTTTGAAACGTTTTAGTCCATTTTTACCACTAAAACATTCGAATAGATAAAAATATACGTGCTAAATTTCCAGATTCTAGCTTTCCTAGTTTAGAATATACACGACCCTTTTGTCGGAGATAAATGCTGATTAAAAAATAGGAGTTCGTTCACAATCATCCCGAATTGATTCCCCTGATGAACAGTTTGTGCATATAATGATTTTTTTTTTTTATCATATTTTATATATTTTTATATTTTTTATTTAATTATCATATTTTTTAATAAATGTGTACACTGCAGTGAAAGGGTTAATTTTTTTTTTTCTTTATAACTTTATTGTTCTGAAATATGAATTTTAATTCTTTTTTAATTTGACTGTTTTGTAACTGTTTTTAAGAGTGTTGTAACTGATCTCGTGTAAAATTTAATAGATAAGTTAATTGATTTAAGAGAAAAATTGTTAATAATATTTTGTTAGTGCTTCATAACTATAATTACATATGACCACTTTTGCCAGGTTTGTTGAGAATAAAATCGTCAAATTTTCCAGAGAAAATCGTCATATTTTAAAAAATCATCAAAATAAAAAATATTATTTATAAGTGGAATAAAGCTTTAATAAAAATATGAATGGCAATAGCGTAATTTATATTTCAAGTGCTAACATGCTATCGTTGTAATATAACACGATTTACGACACATGGTTTTAAAACGTTAATCACTTCTCCATAATTCTGGGAACAACATTTCAGTAGCAAAATTTTTAAATATTAAATTATAAGTTTGATATAATTTTTATTAAAAACAAAAATTATGTTTTTTTGGCCTAGAAAATTCCCAAAATAGATATATCAACACATTCCTGAAAGTGGTCAATTAATAAATTTAAAAACAAAAACTCTATAGATTATTTGTTAGGAAAATATCCTAATAAGGAAATAAAGAGTATGGCCTCGAACTTAAATAATTTTCATTTTCATATTAAATTCTTTTTGTTAAGCACCGGATTTATTTTAAAACTTATTTAGTAACTTTTAAAGTTGTATTTATTCGGGGTCTGGTTGTTTGGCAAAAAAAACGCAATCTGTTTTTTTATTTATTTTTTTTTTTTATTTTCATCTAAATGTTACACTAATTAAATTTTCTAGTATTTGCATTTTTGCAAAATTTTATTTCACATCATAATAGCAAATAAATGTCAGATTTCGATATAAAAAAAAAAACAAAGTTTTTTTTTCATTTTGACAAAATAATATAAATTGAAAAATAGATCCGGTAACAAATAAATATATTTTGCTGACACAGTAAACTTTTGTCCAAAAATCGTCATTTAGTTATTTTGGGTACTAAATATCGTCAAAACGACGATAAATCGTCAAACCCGGCAACACTGCATATGACGGTAAACAAAGAAAAATAGCAAATAAAGAAAAATTAAAGAATTAGTTTTGTTTTTTGTGCAATTTTAATCAATTTGCAATAAAATGGCGCGTGGCTCATATCTAAGTTACTTTGAAAAATGGCAAATATCAGCCATTTTAAAAAGTGGCTTAAGTTTTCGGTAAATTGCTTGAAAATTAAAGCGTTCACATGTGGTTGTCACAAATTTTGCAAATACTCCGAGTGCTTATGGTAAAATAATACAAGCGGCCCAAAAAAAGCTCTGATCCGGGCCGGCGTAAAATAATCAACTGTGCCAGCAACTCAATAAAGAGTTTCAATCAGATTATCGATGAATCTAAGGTAAATGTGTCCAAATCAACCATTAGCAGGCTTTTAAAGTATTTCCAGAGAAGTACTCTCCAAAAGCTTATGTCTGTACCAAAGTTATTAAACCGCCACAAAACTGCTCTACTTGAATTCGCAAAAAGGAATTTACAAACTAACTGGAGAAAGGTAAGTCAATAATCGCTCTCGTTGGTAGGACTGTTTAAACAAATTTCTTTTAAAGGTGATTTTTTCTGATGAGAAAAAGTTTAACCTTGATGGTATAGGTAGTTTTAACACCATTGTCAGAAACCTACTTAAGGAATCACGATATTTCTCATATTAACCCTTAAATGCCCAACAGCGTTGATTTGAATAAAAATGTGTTTTTATGGTTGAAAATTCTAAGTAAACAAAAACTGCGTACCACCATTTTCAAAAAAAAAAAAAAAATTACGCTTTTTATGACCAAAACACCAAAATTTCCAAAATTTTAAATTGCACACAACAATTAAGTGATTTAGTGACAACAAAATATATATATCATTGGAAAGCTTACATTTGATCTAAATACCTATGTATTTTATTTAAACTTTCTATAATTATTGTTGCCTTTTTTCGATAAATTTTTTGAGTTTTTAATTAATTTCGCACATTTTATTTTTTTCGACTTTCATGGTTAATAAAAGGCGCAATTTATTTATATGTATTAAAAAATAATGTATTTTATTAAAGAGCGCTTTGGTTTTCTTAACACACTAGTGAAGTTTTCATTTTAATTAAGCTCAAAATATATACAAAGCGCATTTAAGGGTTAAGTTTAGTGTATTTAGTGTTATGAAACACTAATTGATTTTGTTATTCCTTTTTAAACAGTAAAATAAAAAATAAATGAATTTGTTTTTATTAATTTTACATTTATGCCGATTAAACATTTCATCTATTTTTTAACATACGAAATTTAGTGAAATTAATGTGTAATTACAGTTTTGCAACGCAGTGTATAATCCCCCTTTATATTTTATAAAATAATTTGAACTTTACAGGTTGCTTTAACAAAAAACAAAAAATCACTACTGAGTTAGGGAAATTTTTTTCTGAATTCCCTGTATTTAAAATAAGGTTTTGAGTCATTATCCAAATTCTTGTACAGAAATTATTTTAATATTTCTATCAAAAGATAGATTTTACCTTTACGTTAGTTCATTAACCTTTCTCATTTCATTTCTTTTTTACATTTTTATCTATCTTTTAAAAAGAAAAAAATGTCAGTTATTAATAACCCCCCGCTATAAAAAAAAATATGTTTATAAATAAAATATAAAGGGTCCGCCATCTAACGTTTTTTTTCCGATGCCGATTTTGCCAAAAAAAATTCAGATGAAGCTCATAGTGCATGACCAGCCGATGCAGCCATTTGAATGAAATTATTTTCCATTATTAACCGGAAGGATTGTATTTTCAAATAAAAAAAGAAATTTGAGAAAATATTCAGTAGTTTTTTTTATAGCATTTAAAAAAAAAAAAAAAGTTTTTTGGCGGACCCTTTAGTTAAAGTTATAAAAGTTTTAATAAATGTATAAATATTTAGCATAATCAGTAGCAAAATTTATGCATACATTTTTTTTAAATAATTAAAATATTTAACAAAATAAAATTGAAAGTGAATTTTAATATGGATGTGAATCTATAAATATTAGATATTTTATAAAACTTTCATTAGTATTTAATTTTTTGGCAAAAATGAAACAAATATTTAGCGGAATAGGTATATTAATATTAAATTTAAATTTAAAAAAAATGTGATTTAAAAAATATGTGTTTAAAAAAATATATATAAAATATTTAACTCAAACAAATAAACATAATATGCAGTGATTTAAAATGAACAACTATAAATAATCTTTTTAATTACCCATATTAATTAATGTTAAAATTAGAAACTAAAACGGAACTCGATATAATTTATGTACAAAATATCAAATATATCATCAGCAATTTATAACAATTATAAATTTTAACAATACAAAAGAATTTTGTTGGACAAAAATAATGAAATTTTTCAGTAAACCAATAAAACTTTAAAAAAAAGAAAATATTCTTAAAACTAATGAAAAGCTTCATAATGCTTATGAAACCAGTTTTTAATGAAACTTCTTCATTGAGTGCATGGAACCTTTAATTAATAAAATGATAATATTAGTTTAATAAAAAGTTTAAGTTGACAAGTTTCAGAGCAATTTCATTGAATTTATGCAAAAATTTAATAATATCATACAGATAATTCTCTCAGTGTACTTGATGTGATAAACTACCCAGTAAAATAGTAAAATCCAAATAACTGGTTGCAGAACACCTTATACTGTATTATATAACAGGTTCTAATTTCGGTTGTGCAACTGGTTCTTTGTATATGGGGTTTGTCCTATTTGCAATAGGTTCTTTACCTCCAAACAAGAACAGGTTTCTTTAGAACCGGTTCTCGAACCAGTTATATAACTCGTTCTGGGACAGTGACACCTTACATTTTGACTCCCTGGAACCTGTTCGAGAACCGGTTCCATGTAACCGGTGGTAAAAGAAGTTGTTCTAGAACAGGTTCAGAGGTAATATGTTTTAAAAAATTTTGATTTATGAATATAATCAAAATTATGGTTGAAAATCCATTGCAAAAAAAATATGTTTACAAAAGTTTATTAAAAAGAATACATATTAAGAATTGATATTAGCTGATAAAAATTATTGAAAATACATAAACTTACTGCAAATGTTGTGAAAATAAATATTTTATACATTTATTTTTACATCAAAAGTAATGACTGAAATTTTATTCACTCCCATACAAAAAAAAAATATGGTAACCATTAAACCGGCAAGCCTGTCTCCAGGCGGGTTAAATTAAATTGGTCATAAATGCGCCAAATGAGTGTTTTTTAATAAAAAAATTTAGCTACACCCGGGTAAAAATAGTTATTTCTAGTCATATATAATACGATTAAGTCATATCTGACTTTCAATGGAGTCACATTACGGCTTATATCATTTTATACAAATACATCTGATCATTTTTATTGAGAAAATTTGTATATAGTTCTTGATATAATTATATGTCTGCTAATCTTATTCCATATATAACTACAAAAGCCATATAATAATAACCCAAATAATCATCGAGTTGATTATATATGGTTCCATGCAAAGTCTTATTAAACTATATATGTCTTCATACTGAAACAATTTTTCTTATAATTGTAAACATGCTTTATATATGTACAATACTATACATATTTTGGTAAAGTTCAATATCAAATGGATTCATCTGCAAGTTGAGACTTTATATATAAGACTTAACATAATAAAGGGTCCGCCATCAAACGTTTTTTTTCAACTAGTGCTTATTTCGTGAATGTCATGTCTGATTTGACAGATAATTAGTTTTATCCTTCCGCTGAACGAATCTGGTCCGTATGTTCGTTAGCTTGTGAACAAAGTGAAAGAAACTGGCATCCTGATCGATAAACCAAAGCGTGAGAAGCCAAAAACAGTGCGTACACACGAGAATATTGCTGCTGTGGCAGAAAGTTTGCGTGAAGCTCCATCAACATCAATTCACCGTCGTTCTCAACAATTGAACATTTCGGACACATCATTGAGACGAATTTTGCATAAAGACCTTGGTATGACGCCATACAAAGTCCAATTGGTTCAGGAGTTCAAAAAAAAAAAGTTATTTGACGGACCCTTTATAAGACTTGCATATAACCACATTAATTTCATAACAACATCGTTGTCAAGAGATTTCTTTTATATAATATCAAATAAAAAACTGGTACATTTTATAAGAGAAAACCACTTAGTAACTAAGTGGTTTTCTCTTATAAAAAACCAAGTCTTAGTTATATGTTTTTGAAACACAACATTTTTTCTTGTTAATTTTTAAACATTTCGTTGTTTTTTTTAAGTTTGGGGCTTTAAAATTGGTGATTTCTAGAAATTTGAATTTTCAACTTAAATACTTTTAAGCATCAATACATCAAGTAACAAAAAGCATACCTACTATCCGTCTAAAATTATATCAAATCAGGGGCCGAATTACGGCATTCGTGATCGTTATTTTTCGATCGAAATTAATTTTCTATTTTCGAAAGTAAAACACTTTGACGGAAATTTTTTGATCAGGGATGTTGTAGTTTGACCCTTGATTAGAAATAAATTAAAAACTTTGTGTTTTCATTATTAGTATTTTTATAGTTACTCATTCAAAAAACAGTTTTCGAACGATTTCACTCGATCACGAATGCCGTAATTCGGCCCCAGAGCTATTTATATTTAATTAGATATAATTTAATGTCAGTGATATGAATAAAACTAAAATAAAATTGTATCAATAGTAATTAAATGTGCTAAAGTCCCAAAACTTATTTAACAAATTGTGAAAAACAATCTGCTGTAGGCGTGTCCCTATCCGGATTTCATTCCTGCCCAAGGAAATCTTCTGGGGACTTTGTTATTAGAATTTCTAGAGATATTTGTTATGTTGAATCAGAAACTCAATGAGAATTTCTTGTCCTCGTCTAGGAGCGAGATTCAAAATTTAAAATATCAAAGAAAAAACAAAAACAACAACAAAATATTATCACAATTGGCTTTGTCATCTTCCAAATACTACTCTGTTTTTTTGACAGATCTAGCAATGTAGTGACGTTTATTCAAGTAAATCAACAATAGAAAATCATATGTTTTCTATTAGTGTCAGTTACATTTAAATTTGCACAAGCACCTGCATATTTGTTATTTAAATTTATCAAATTATATCTTATTTTATATAATTAGACACATATAGATGACCAATTTTTCAGATCAATTTGTATGTATTTATATAGGGAAACTTGTCAAATGAGATATCGTTATATTAAACTCCATATTACAATTTTTACCCGGGCATCGATAGAAAACCAAATTTTGCAAAACAAACTTTTGGTTTTAATTTTTTAAAATTGAAAAGTAAAACATTTGAGACTGTATAATATTATAACAAATATCTGCAAGTAAAAGATCTAATCTTTCATATGAGATAACATTTGTAAAAATCGGATTAAAACTTGAAAAGAAAGAGAGGTTTAAACATGAAGTGTTTCTCTGAGTTTTGCCACAAGAATATCGAACTTTAAGCCGCTATTCAACGCGAACAGGAACGTTGAATTACGATTTTTGAAGTCACATATCCGAAGACCGTATAGAAATTTTTTGTAATGACTCTTATACTATTCAGTTTTTTTATCATTTTAGTAATTTTAACCTTGTACATTGGCTGTCATGGATTTCCAACAATCTTAGAAAATTTGACGGAAACAGTTATGTTCAGAAATGATAATATAATAAATAATATTGCAGCGGACACACAGCCATTGGAATTAACAAAATTGAGCAACAATGAAAAGTCCAAGTTGATACAAATTAAAGTTTCGGAAAACGATCAAAAGTTCAAGGAGATTAAATCAAATGAAAACGTGACACAAAAAACGGAAGAAAATCAAAAAACTGAAGAAATTAAATCCAATGATAAAGAAAAAATCAAAAAGGAGGAAGATCACAAATTTGTAGACTCTCCAAAAGATGTTACCCCCCAGAAGAAATTACAAAGCAATCTGAAGTGTGGAAAGATTTTGAAGATGATTTTCCTTATTTGAACATCGTTTACCCGATTTGACGGAAGAAGAATTTATAGAGCTTAATAAAGAGGGAGCTATACCTTGGAGTTTCTTAAAAAGTTTAAATGTTAAAAGAAATGTAAGTGCCATAATAACAAATAAACTACAAAATCTATATTAAACTTTAAATACGTTTACTAGGTTAATGAGATAAATCCCAAACCAGAGCCAGCACAAACTCCCATTTATATAACTGTTCCCATAGTAATAAATACCCATTCTAACTTGCCTATATCGTTGACAATAGGAGGACAAAATGTTCCTTTAAAAGTGCCAAGTGATAACAAGGAACTTAATCTACCCTCTTCAAATGTAAAAGTTGTAGCTGGCAACACTATGGTTACATCAACTTCCGATTTAAATAAAATTATGGACTATGCTGAACCAGCAACGCGACAAACAAATCGTCATCGCAGCAATATACGTAGTAAAATTTATGCTCGCAATAGTAATCACAAAGTACAAGCATTTGATTATAGCAAAGATGATTTTGAAAAATAATTTAAGAAAATTGATAAATAATTTATTAAAACTAATAAAAATAATTTAAAATTATTAAAATTATTCTATAAAATATCAAATATATTTTTTAAAAATAATTTATTTTCCATATAACGTTCTTCATCATCCTCCTCATCGCCCTCATCTTCTTCATTATCATCTTCTTCTTCTTCGGGTTGACCAGCCTCATCCTCAGCCTGACCCAAGAATATTTGAATATAAAAATATAAAATATATATAATATAAAAATATATAAAATATAATATAAAAATATTCTTGCCTGGCCCGCAGGATTGCCATCATAGTTTTCTTCATTCAATGATTGTTGTAATTCATCTTCTTCCTCTTCATCTTCTTCTTCATCATAATAATCATCATCGGAGGGATATGATTGGCGGGCTCTACCTATATCCGTTTTTATTTCAATATTTTTGCTATTGAAATTATTTTCAAAAGCTTTACTTAAGGCAACATCATATGTAACAAATAATACTGTAAAAACGTTAAAAATTATTAAACTTATTTAGAAAAATAAAAAAATATTTTAAAACTTTAACAACTTACCCAAATTATTACCGCAAGTGTCAACTTCATGTTTTCGTTTTAAACTGTTGTTTTAATTTGAAAACTTTGTTAATTTATAGTAAAACCATCTTTTTAATTTATAGTAAATTAAAAACTACATTTTATTTGTATTTAATCTAGATTTTATTGTTAAAAATATCTTTAAAAATTTTATGGCAAATAAAATTTTATTATTGTGGTATCTTAAATAAATAATGAAATAAACATAAGTTTTATTGAAATTTATTTCTAATATAAACTTTTCGTTTACTAGTAGCAGTGTAATAACGACTGCAGTCAGTGGTTCTCAAACAGTTTCTTCGATCGAAACTTCAATAAGTAAAAATTAATACACAATAGGGAAGTTCCATAAAAAGGCATGTTCGACATGATATTTGTCATTTTTTATTCATATCAAATTTTATGAAAAACATAATTTTTATTTTTAATAAAAAATATAACAAACTTGTATAAAAGGCAAGATACCGCCTAGTTTACTTCCCCTGTTTTGTTTACAAACTAAACAAAATATAAAAAGAGAGAGAAACAAAAAACGTGTATTGAATATCCACCAGAGGTGGGCCTTGCACATCAAACAAGTTTTCAATTTATTTTTTGATCAATGGTTATAATCTTTAACTTCAAACTCATATGTATATTAGTTCTCATAGTTCATATGAATGTTTGGCATGGGATTGTTACCGCTTTCAAAACGTGTTCTGATGATGGGAACCTAGAAAATTCCCGAAATAGATATATCAACACATTCCTGAAAGGGTCAAGGAATAAATTTGAAAACAAAAAACTCTATAGATTATTTGTTAGGACAATATACTAATGAAGAAATATAGAGTATGACCTCGAACTTGAATAATTTACATTTTCATTGCACAATTAAAGGTCGAAAAAAAACATAACTTTTATTTTTAATAAAAATTATAACAAACTTTTATGACAAACTTCAAAAATATTATACGCTTAGAGAAAAAAATACTTTCCGAAATTTGTTTGTATGACTTTTTGTGTAACGACTTTTTGTCTTTAACGGCGCAAACATTATGACGGTTTTAAGTTTAAAGCAAATTAAACATATATAAATTAGAGTCTTTGCTTGGACTTATTTAAAATAATATGAATTTATAGATTTCATTGTAATTATCACATGTCAAAATTATAAATGATCAAAATATATAAAATACAGGCGAAAATAAAAAATACACTGTGATAGTCGAAAAAATGAACTTCGATGAATCCTTTTCGAACTATTAGGGGGAAGTCCCCTGAGTGCGAAAGTACATTTGGAAGTGGCAGATTGGTTCCAGTTTTTGAGAAATCGGTATATATCAATTTTTCATGGATATAGCTAAGTCTGCGCTATTTAAAAATTTTTATTCGACTGTATTAGTTTTTTTTTGCCTTCTTAGCTTACTTTTACGGAATGTTTTGACTTTTTTTTCAAAATTTCACGTAATTTAAACCATTAATGTCGATCAAAAGTAACGATTTTTGACCATTTTTAGCATTTAAATGTGATTTTACTGCAAGCCATGAAATCACAGCTTTTTATAAGCGCTAAAATCAGCGCTTATTTTGCCCAAAAGTCTCTTTTCAAAAAATTTTTTGCAAATATTTGCAATTTATACAAAATTCAGAATATTTAAATGAATGAAGGTTATTTAGAACAAAAAGTACAAATATTAGTGCACCCAGAAAAATGATTGGTTGGAATTCGGTCGAAACTAATAAAATTTATTTGTTATTTCATTTGGAATTACAAATAAAAGGAACTAAAAACCAATCCATTTATCCAAATATTGATATTTCCAGTCAACTTTTCAAATAAAATTCGGTTAGTAATTGTGTACGGTAGAAGCCACCATTTAGAACAAAATATTTAAATTCAAATTTAACACTCAACATTTATAAGTGTTTGTGGTGTAGTGTGTAGAGAGTTTACCTTGTACTCCGAACTTCCGAGTTCAAATCTCGAAAAAGACAAACACAAATTTTTTTTTTAATTGAAATAAAATATTCAAATGTTTAAATAGCAAATAAGGCAATGAAACTTAAAAGTGATTGTGGTTCAATCAGTAGGATAGAGTACTATTAATCTGAAGGCCACGGTTCAATACCAGAAAAATTACAAAAGTT